>RJWJ010003280.1:0-88593 GCA_004363605.1 Indri indri
CCACATTTTACTAATCCACTCATGTATTGATGGACACTTGGGCTGTTTCCACACCTTTGCAATTGTGAATTGCGCTGCTATAAACATTCGGGTGCAGGTGTCTTTTTCATAGAGCGATTTTTGTTCTTTGGGGTAGATGCCCAGTAATGGGATTGCTGGATCAAATGGAACCTTTATTCTAACTCCCATCTAACTCCCTTTGTTCTGTCTCACAGGATAATACTGCTATTTGGAAATCAGTATCCTTGCTTTTCATGTTTTTAAACATTTCTTTAGATTGTCACCATATAAGTAATATTTATAAAGTGGCCCATCACAACTGCATTTCCTTTCTTATGTAATTTTTGGCTATTCCTTGAGATAATTACCTTGTTTAGAACTATTCTGTCCACTAGAATATAAACATCATAAGGGTGGAGAATTTCATCTGCTTTGTTCATAGAAATATTTTCAGCATTTAGAACATTCCCTGTGATTGGAATTTACAACAATCTACCCCCAAATATGGCACCCTGGCATATTGAATATTTTAAGCAAAGACAGTTGAGAAATGGCATGTGCTAGAAGAACTTTCTGACCTTCCCTACACTTCTCCCCTGTAGCATATCATAAGACCCTCATGTGAGAGGTGCCTTCCCCTGTACCTGGAGGAAAGGAGCATCTTTATCTCAGAGAGGAATCTGAAGGAATGGGCCTTGCTAAATTTACCCATTTACTTATGTCCTTTGTCCTGTCACATTTTTCTACAACTCTCCATTTTTTTTCAAACCTGGGTGTACACCCAGGTTTAAATGCTTCTTTGGGTCTTCATTTCCTTATCAAGGCTTCTGTGTCACATAAAATTATATTAAGTAAATGTATATGCTTTTCTCTTATAATTCTGTCTTTTGTTACAGGGGCTCCAGCCAATAAATCTAAGATAGGTAGAAGGAAGAGGTATTTTTCTTTTCCTATGCCTGGCATGGAGAAAGTACTAGATATATATTTAATGATGACTGGATGACTGAATGAATAAATAAATGGTTCTTAATTTCCCTTAGGATAAACTTTAAAATATTTACCATAGCTTACAAAGCCCTCCGAAGGTTGGGTTTTGCCTAGTTTTCCTGTCTCATTTCTCCCTTACGCTCCCAGTTCCTTTTCAGTTCCTGTATTCTGTGTCCAAAACACTGTTTTCTTTCATTTTGATTTGGCCAACTCCCATCTTTATTACAGTTCTTACATGTCCACAATTAATTGAAGAGGTAACTTTAAATATGACCTAAGTTAGCTTCTAGTGATATAGGCTCCTACACCATTTTGGTCTTCTCTGTTGTTAACATTCACCATCTTATTATTTCTTGTCAATATTGGAATACAATCAACAGGAAAAAAAGTATAAGCATGAATGTGTATCTTGGCAATCACAAAATCACCTTTTTAACCTTTGGGCATGATCTAGTTGCATAATTGCTAAATAAATTGCTAAAGAAAAAAATATTTGGGATGATAATCTTCTTGAGGGCAGGGATCCTGTTTATCATACTCACTGCTAGCATAGTATCTGATAATTATTAGATGAGTAATAACTACTTGCTGTCCTCAATGAAAATAAGTTGAATTGGGGACATTGTCAATGTCCTGCCCTCAACATCCATTTATAATCCTATTTTTTTCTTGTCTTTTTGGTTTTCATACTAGATTCTTTTTCTCTCTTTTTCTAATTCCTGGTTACTCCTTCCTGACAATTTATGACTTCTATTGAGAATGTGGCTTGTGTAAAAATTGTTTTAGTGACTTTATTGATCAAAATACATTTTCATAATATAATTTAACACTCTATGTATGTAGGTTTACAAACATATTTATGTGTAAAAAAAATAATTTGCAATCCCACCACTCATAAACATCTTAACATCAGGTAACCTTCATTTAGATACCTTTCTACAAAAAATATATGTATATATACATACACAGTGAATGGATAAATATATAGATGGACATTAATGTCAGTCGATTGCTACTCTTAAGATGTTTTCTGAGCAATTATTCAATTCCAGATGGGCTTATATCTCCATGATGATAATCTTATAAGGTTGTGTTGGGATTAAATGGAATATTTGTAAGATGCTTCAAACAGTTCCTGCCACAAAAAAAGCATTATATATGTGTTAGTTGCTATTATCATAGTGAGGGCACTGACCCAAAGGTGACGTGAGCTGTCTTATTATAGGCCAAGGTACGGTAACTACAAGCCAAGTGGGTAGAAGAAAGGCTTTCCATATTCCGTAAAGCTAGGCCTAAGGATCTCTGAGGCAGGCTTGGAATAGCTGACGCTATCAGAACAGGCTTCTGGCTAGCAGTTCTAAGTGATCTATTACTTTGAATCAGAGTCAGTGAGATGGGCTCGAAAATAGTGGCTCTTTGGAAAAGTGCTGTAGATTCCAATTAAAGGTTGAACTTCGAATAATATCAATGTGGAGATCTTTCCAGGTTTGGAATTTCCTCTCATCACCTCCCTCACTCCCCACCTCCCACCACACACACACATGCACACTCACATGTATTCATGTAGCCAGAGACAAATCGTTTCATTTTTTTGCTTGAAAACCTCTACTGGTCCCACATTGTCAATCAGGTAAAGTCCAAAATTCTTAGTTAAAGATTCTCTTCAAAGGCTGGCCCTAATACCTGCTTTAATATTCATTTATAACATTCCCCATCAATTTACTGCAGGTTGACACATATTTACTGTGTGCCTACTCTATATACCGGCATTGTGTTAGGGGTTCATATTATAAATATGGTTAAGAGACAGCTATGTCCTGGAGAAACTACCAATTCAGTAGGAGAGGAAAATAAGTATATAAGTTATTAAAATTTAGTTGTCAAAAATGATTTAAAGAGGGAAGTAGAATTTGCTTTAGAAATGGAAAACAGGATACTAAGCAGTCTAAGTATATCAAAGAATGTTTCATAGAGAACACGTGACTCCTGAGCAGAGTAAGGAAGGGTAAGTAGGAGTTATTCAGTTAAAGAAAGAGGGTAAGCACATTGCAGGCAGAGAAGACAATATACTTACAGACAGGGAGGAGTAAAATGGCATTCCATGTAGACAAGAATTATAAGCAGCCCTGGAGGCTAGAATGTAAAGTGAGAGGTTGGAAAGTGGTGGTGATCAAAACTAGAAAAATCACAGGAGGGTAGAAGAGAGAGGGGATTTTTTTTGTATGTCATGTTGAAAAGCTTAGACTATATCCTACAGAGATATAAGGCCATTGGTAAGTGTTGAGTGATGGGGTTGAGAATACATCACCCCAAAATATGGCACCTTGGTATTTGAAACAACAGCAGAAGCAGGAAGGTCACTCTCACCTTCCCCTTGCCCTTCTCTTCTGAAGCAAGTCATGAAACCTTCATTTGACAAATACCCTCTCTATACCGATAGAAAATGAACATCCTTATAGCTAAAGACTCAAGGTTACCAAAAGGAATCTGAAAAAACAGTTCTTGCTTAGTTCCCCCAGTTTGCTACCATTAGATCATACCTTTTTATTCAATCATACTTCCAATGGCTATCCACTTAGCATAAAAATACACAGATTTTTCTGTTTTTTGGGGTCTTTATTTCCTTATGAAGGCTCCCTGGTCATATAAAACTTATATTGGATAAATCTGTGTGATTTTTTTCTTGTTAATCTGTTTTTCATTTTAGGAGCTTTAGCCATGAACCTAAAATGAGAAGGAAAGATGTTTCTTTTTCCCTGTGTGAATAAAAGGGACACATTTCTATATTGGATACATTACCCAGTAGCCAGATGAGAAGTAGACTTAGAGGCATGTCGCATAAATTTGGGGGCAGGGAAATAAACTGCGATGTTACTCCAATAGTCAAATGTGAGATGATGAGAACCTAGTCAAGCAAAGAGCTGTACAAATGAAGAGGAGGGGAAGTAGTTAAGAATATTTAGCAATTCAAATAGTCAGTCAGTCATGCTAAGTGATTGGATATGGGCCATATGCACCCATAGAATAGAAAAGCAAGTCTATACATGGTAAAGGGGCACAATGGTGAAATTACAAGGTTTGGATATGATAGACTGAAATACCTGTGGGCTAACCAAGTAAAGATTTTCAGCAAGTAATTAGTTTTATAGGTCTGAAACTCAGGAAAGGAATGCAGACTGAGCTGTACTGCCAGGAGCCAATAGCATGTAGGTAATAATTAAAGCCATCAAAGCAGATGGCATCACTGGGAAAGACTATGTAGAAGGAGAAGCACAATGAGCTAGTGATGGAACCCTGGGAAATATCCATTTTTAATGATCTAGAGTAAGTGGAAGAGGGAATGACAACAAAAAATCCTAGAAGTCATGTTTAGGTAGGTCAGACAATGCTGTTTTATCACATGGCTGGCAGAGGAGTAAACTTCAGGTAGCATGCAGCATCAAGGCCCTTGCATTGAGCAGCAATGGGGGTAAAACAAGGACTGACGAGTGACCATTAGGTTGGCAATATGGTGGTCATTGGTATCCTTTTGCCAGAATGTTTCCAATAGCATGCTGAGGGTGGGAGACAAATTGCTATGGTGAATCAAATGTGAGGAAGGAAAAAAAAAAAAGAATATTTATTACTTACTCAAGAAAGTTGATTAGAAAGAGGGATGAGAAAGAATTAACAATGAGAGGATTTGGATTTATTTTTACACTACAGAAATAACATCTCTGAGATAACAGACAGTAGTATATAAAGATGTGTACACCTTTTATATGAGGCAAACAAACAACCCATTAGCCATCCCTTGATCTTCTGAATGTTATGATATTAATAATTCTTTTCTTTTTAATTTCAGCATATCATGGAGGTACAGATGTTTAGGTTACGTATGTTGCCCTTTCCCACGTTCCTCCCCCAAGTCCAAGCTTCAAGCGTGTCCATCCCCTGGATGGTGTGCATCGCACTCTTTGTGTACGGATATACCCTTCCCCTCCTCTCCCCTCCCTCCCCCACCTGCCTGACATCTGATGAATATTATTCTTATATGTGCACTTATGTGTTGATCGGTTAATACCAATTTGATGGTGAGTACACATGGTGTTTGTTTTTCCATTCTTGGGATACTTCACTTAGTAGAATGTGTTCCAGCTCTTTCCAGGAGAATACAAGAGGTGCTATATCACCATTGTTTCTTAATGCTGAATAGTACTCCATGGTATACGTGTACCACATTTTATCAATCCACTCATGTACTGATGGACAGCTGGGTTGTTTCCACATCTTTGCAATTGTGAATTGTGCTGCTATAAACATTTGGGTCCAGGTGTCTTTCTCGTAGAGCAACTTTTGTTCTTTTGGGTAGATGCCCAGTAATGGGATTGCTGGATCAAATGGTAGCTCTACTTGAGTCTCTTTAAGGTATCTCCATATTGCTTTTCACAGAGGTTGCACTAGTTTGCAGTCCCAGCAACAGTACATGAGTGTTCCTATCTCTCCATATCCATGCCAAAATTTATTGTTTTGGGCTTTTTGATAAAGGCCAGTCTCACTGGAGATAAGTGATATCTCATTGTGGTTTTGATTTGCATTTCCCTGATGATAAGAGATGTTGAGCATTTTATCATCTGTTTTTTGGCTATTATTCTGTCTTCTTTTGAAAAGTTTCTGTTCATGTCCTTTGCCCACTTTTTGATAGGGTTGTTTGATTTTTTCTTGTTGATTTTTCTGAGTTCTAAGTAGATTCTAGTTATCAGCCCTTTATCAGATTTGTAATATGCAAAAATTTTCTCCCATTCTGTAGGTTGTCTGTTTGCTTTTATGACAGTTTCTTTGGCTAGGCAGAAGCTTTTTAATTTGATCAAGTCCCATTTATTTATTTTGGTTGTTGCCGTGATTGTCTTTGGGGACTTCTTCATAAATTCTCTGCCTAGGACAATGTCTAGAAGAGTATTTCAAACATTTTCCTCCAGAATTCTAATAGTTTCACTCCTTAGGTTTAAATCTATTACCCAGCGTGAGTTGATTTTTCTGAGAGGTGAAAGGTGTGGATCCTGGTTCAGTCTTCTACATGTGGCTATCCAGTTTTCCCAGCGCCATTTATTGAATAAGGATTCTTTTCCTCAGCGTATGTTTTTGTCTGCTTTGTCAAAGATTAGATGGCTGTATGAGGATGGTTTTATATCTGGGATCTCAGTTCTGTTCCACTGGTCAATGGCTCTATTTTTGTGCCAGTACCAAGCTGTTTCGATCACTACAGCCTTATAATAAAGTTTGAAGTCTGATAAATTTTTACCTCCCATTTTGTTTTTATTGCCTAGAATTGTTTTTGATATGTGGGGTGTTCTCCGGTTCCATGCAAAGCATACAATAAATTTTTCTACATCCGTGAAGAATGATGTTGGTATTTTAATAGGGATTGCATTGAATCTGTAGATCACTTTGAGTAGTATAGACATTTTAACAATGTTGATTCTGCCGACCCACGAGCATGGTATGGTTTTCCACCTGTTTACGTCCTCTGCTATTTCCTTCCTCAATGTTTCATAGTTCTCCCTGTAGAGGTCTTTTATCTCCTTAGTTAAATATATTCCTAGGTACTTTATTTTCTTTGTTGCTATTGTGAAGGGAATTGAGTCTTTGATTTGGTTCTCAGTTTGACTGCTATTGGTATATATGAAAGCCTCTGATTTGTGTGTATTGCTATTATATCCTGAGACTTTACTGAATTCATTTATCAATTCCAGGAGACTCTTGGTTGAATCCATGGGGTTTTCTAGATATTATATCATGTCATCAGCAAATAGTGAGAGTTTGATCTCTTCTGTTCCCATTCGTATGCCTTTAATTCCACTCTCGTGCCTGATTGCTGTGGCCAGGACTTCCAGCGCTATGTTGAATAGAAGTGGAGATAGTGGGCAACCTTGTCTGGTTCCGGTTCTAAGTAGGAATGCTTTCAATTTTTCCCCATTCAGTATGATGTTGGCTGTGGGTTTGCCCTATATGGCTTGTATCATTTTTAGGTAAGCCCCGTCTATGCCTATTTTGTTGAGCGTTCTTATCATAAAACGGTGTTGAATTTTGTCAAATGCTTTTTCTGCATCTATCGAGAGAAGCATATGGTTTTTGTTTTTGCTTCTGTTTATGTGGTGAATTACGTTTATAGATTTGCATATGTTGAACCACCCCTGCCTCTCTGGGATGAAGCCCACTTGATCATGATAGATTATTTTCTTAATAAGCACCTGGATTCAGTTAGCTAGAATTTTGTTGAGAATTTTTGCATGTATATTCATGAGGGATATTGGTCTGTAGTTTTCCTTTTTTGTTGCGTCCTTTCCTGGTTTTGGTATCAGGGTTATGTTGGCTTCATAAAATGTGTTGGGGAGGAATCCATCCTTCTCGACATTGTGGAATAATTTCTGCATGATAGGCACCAGTTCTTCTTTGCAGGTGTGGTATAATTTGGGTGTGAAACCGTCTGGTCCGGGACTTTTCTTTTTTGGAATGTTTTTTATTGCTGTTTTGATTTCAGTCCTTGACATTGGTCTGTTCAGGAATTCTATTTCTTCCTGGTGAGCCTAGGTAGGCTGTATGTTTCTATAAATTTGTCCATTTCCTCCACATTTTCCATTTTGTGTTCATAAAGGTTTTTGTAATATTCATAAATTACATCTTGAATATCCACAGCATTGGTTGTAACTTCTCCATTTTTGTTCCTGATGGAGCTTATTAGAGATTTTTCTTTTCTGTTTTTCATTAGTTTAGCCAAAGGCGTGTCAATTTTTGTTTATTTTTTCAAAGAACCAACTTTTTGTTTTATTAATCTTCCGTATAGTTTCCCTGTTGTCAATTTCATTTAGTTCTGATTTGATCTTAATAATTTCCCTCTTCTGCTGGGTTTGGGGTCAGTCTGTTCTTTTTCCAGTTCTTTGAGTCGATTCATTAGGTTGTCTGTTTGTGCTCTTTTTGACTTTTGGATATAGGCATTTGTGGAAATAAACTTTCCTCTCAGAACTGCTTTGGCTGTGTCCCACAGATTTTGATATCTTCTGTCACCTTCATCATTTAGTTCAAAGAATCTTTTGATTTCCATCTTTATTTCCTCGTGTATGAAGGAATCGTTCTGCAGAAGGTTGTTTAATTTCCATGACTTTGTGTAGAGATGAGAGTTTCTGTTGGGGTTGATTTCTGTTTTTTTCCACTGTGATTTGAGAAGATCCATGGTATAATTTCTATTTTTTAAATTTTTTTGAGACATGCTTTGTGTCCTAGAATATGGTCAATCTTAGATAATGTCCCATAAGCTGATGAGAAGAATGTATATCCAGTGGTTTTTAGGTAGAATGTCCTGTAAATGTCAGTCAGCCCCATTTGTTCTAGAGTTCTGTTTAAGTCCATTATTTCTTTGTCAATTTTCTGTTTGGAGGATCTGTCCTGTGCTGTCAGTGGGGTGTTGAAGTCTCCAACTATTATGGTGTTGTTGTTTATCAATTTGTTTAGATCAAGTAGAATTTGCTTCATGAATCTGGGTGCACCTAGGTTAGGTGCATACATATTTAGAATTATGTCTTCTTGTTGAACTGTACTTTTCACCATTATATAGTTACCCTCTTTGTCTTTCATTAGTTTTGTTAATTTAAAAACTAAGTTATGTGAGATCAAAACTGCCACACCAGCCTTCTCTTGGATTCCATTTGCTTGAAATATTGATTTACACTCCTTTACCTTGAATCTAAATGCATCCTTGCAGGTTAGATGAATTTGCTGGAGACAGCAGATGCTTGGCTTGGTTTTTTTTAATCCATTCGTCCAGTCTATGTCTCTTGAGAGGGGAGTTCAAGCCATTCACATTTACTGAGAGAACTGAGCAGTGTGGTGAATTACTGTTCATTCTGTTGGGTTGCATTTTGTTGCTTTGTTTTCTCTCTTGAGCCATTATGGAATCTAGCCTTTGATCTTTAACTTTTGAGTGGTTTTACATTCGTGAGTGTTTATTGTGCTGATCCTTGTGTAATTCCGTTTTGAGTACTTCTTGGAGAGATGGTCTTGTCTTGATGAATTCCCTCAGTCTTTGCTTATCTGAGAATGTCTTTATTTCTCCTTCATATATGAAACTTAGTTTAGCAGGGTACAGGATTCTAGGCTGGGCATTATTCCATTTCAGAAGAGTGATAATGGGACCCCAGTCTCTTCTTGCTTGTAGGGTTTCAGTTGAGAAGTCTGGAGTTATTCTGATCTACTTTCCTTTGTATGTTACTTGTTTCTTTCACCTTACAGCTTGTAGAAAGGCCTCTTTAGTGGATATTTTGGTCAATCTGATGACTGCATGACGTGGTGTCTTCCTATTTGCATTGAATCTCCCTGGGGTCCATTGAGCTTCTTGTACCTGTATATCTAGATTTTTAGCAAGGCCTGGGAAAGTCTCCTCTATTAATTCTTCAAATAGCTTCTCCAACCCTTGAGTGTTTTCTTCTTCACCTTCTGGAACCCCTATCACCCTCAGGTTTGGTTTTTTCACATAATCCCACATTTCTTGTAGGCTTATTTCTTTTCTCTTAATTTTCTGCTTGATCTCTGTGACTGACATGTTTAATTGGAAGGAGTTGTCTTCAATCTCTGAGATTCTTTCTTCTGTTTGATCTACCCTGTTCTTGAGGCTCTCCACGGTATTTTGTAGTTCCCTGTATAAGTCCTTTATTTACAGGAGATCGGTTTGATTTTTCTTTAATGTTTTGATTTCTTTAGTGAATTTTTCTTCCAAGTCCTGGATTTTTTTTGTGGTTTCTTTGTGTTGGTCATCCATTTTTTCTTGCATATTGTTGAGTTTTCTTACAATCCATGTTTGAAATTCTTCTTCTGTCACTTTAGTCTTCTGGGTTTGGTTAATGTCCATTGCTGGGGAGCTGTTGTTCCTCTTTGGGGGTGTGCTTTCCGTTTGAGTCTTCATACTTCCAGAGTTCTTTCGCTGGTTCCTTCCCATCTGGGTCAGTTGTTCCTTCTTGCCTTTAGATTTTTATTTGGATAATGATAGGCCCTGTTTAGTCTCTGAGCCAGTAGGTGGTGTTTGTGGGTGAGATTTGACCACACCCTTTATGATGAATCAGTAGCTGCAGTAAAAGGGTGTGCAGAATGACCTCCTTGTCAGTAGGTGGCACTTGCAGGGAGGGGCGAGCTGCAGTGCTGTTTTGGGGTCCTGTAGCTAGCTCTTATTCCTCTAGAGAGGCCCTCTTGTGTCTCGGGTGGTGGGTGGTGGGTGGGGCTCTGGGGTTTCTAGGTGTGTCCTTATTCTCCACCTCAGTGTGGGCAGGTCCAGGAGAGAGTCTGGGCAGGGCTTGGTTTGGTAAGCCTTCCTTCAGGCTCCACAACTGCTGTTAGCAGTGGTCAAAGGTCTGTTCTTTGCTTCTGTGCAAAGCCATCGGGAGGGGCTGAAATAGCTCCACTCAGCTGAATAGTCTGGGCTTGGGGGTAGGGCTGTGCAAGATCCACACTCTGGAGCAGTTCTCACTCCCCTCTGCCCTCCCCCACTCTGTGGCCTCTCCCGGGCCTCTGCCGGCAAGCAGGACCTCAGGCCAATTGATCTCCCCTGGTTGTGACGTGGGCCGGGAAGTTCCCTACCCAGGATCACAGCCTGAGCTGGTTGCATAGCCCTCTTTTGGGAGGACGGTTGCTGCTCAGGCATGCTGATATGCCCCTGAAGGTGCACACTCCTCAGTAGGCTTTCACAGATCTTCCTTCTGTGCCCCGGGGCAGTTCAATTGTGACCTGTGTGTATGGGGTCTGGTCTGCAGGCCTGTCCCCTGGACCCTGGAGATCAATTCGTGATCCTGCCAGGGAGAGGGTTGCTGGTCTTGAATCACCTACTGGGTGCCCAAGCTGGATCAATTTCACTCCACCTTGGGATTTGCCCCACTCTCCTATAGTCACCAGACAAGCAGTACTTGGGAGGGCTGACTGGTAGGGAGCTCGCAGTCTGAGTACCCCTCATTCTGCTGTAGGGCCCAAAAGGAAAGGTCCCGTTCCTTGGAGATGCCTTGGTGTGATGGCTAAATTGTCTCTCTGGGCACCCATGGGTAGTGAAGGGGAAGGAGAGAATGGAGTAACATGGCGTCTGCTGATAGGCTCTGTTCTGCACATGGGGAGGTGCCCCGAGGGAGCTGGGAGGCTCACTGGTGGCAGCCGTCTCTGGGCTGGTGTTGGCAGGTCTCTCCAACCGCTCAGGAGCCCACCAACAGTCTGAGATGCAAGGGAGGGGAAAGTTAACTGGTCCACCTACCCTTGTCACTGGTCTCCAAGCCTCTGGGGGACATTTGTCCTTCCAGTTCTCCTCTGCAATGTCTTTCCGTGGAGTCTCTTGTAGTTTCAGGCACCCTTCCTTCTGATCCTCACCCGATCTATGTTTTTCTGCTAGTTTATTTTTTTCACTTTCTTCTAAAATCTGTCTTTTTTGCAGAGACACTCTGACTGGTGGCTTTTCTGGTCAGCCATCTTGGCTCCTCCCTGGTATTAATAATTCTGAAAGAGCTACTTCCACTTTGTAGTGTTATCCTCTTCACTTTTTTTAAAAGTGAGATTCAACTCATACCTCAAGATTTAACCTTTGTAAATTCTCCAGGGTTATGCCCTCCCCACTTTTTCCATAATGTTTTGTTCATTCCTCACCGATAGCACTTAGCATACTGTGTTGTTACCTGTTTACTTGCTTTTCTCCCACTAGATTGTAAATTTCTTAGAAACTTAGACTATATTTTTGTATTTCGAATCCCTGTTACATTTTCTGGCACAAACTAAGGCCTTAATTTGTTAAATTAATTAATTTCCACTTGAAAATCTCAAAGAAATCTCTAACTAATCTTGTCTAAAACTAAATTATTGATCTTTAGGAAAGAATGCCTCTATTTCTCCAATAAAGAAGAAAATTTGGCAGCCTTCCTTATCACTTTCTGCATCCGATTTATCTGTATGTCTCGTTGATTTTACCACAAAGTATGTCTCAAATCTTCCAAGGTACTGTTGAGTTCAAGACACAAAGAACTCTTGTCTGCAGTAGTGACAACCACTTAACTTGTCTACCTGCTTGTCCTTTCTATCCCTCTCCAAATTATTCTCCTTTACAATAACCAGGAGGATATTATAAAAATATACTTCTAATCATGTTTTTTTTTTTCTTCTACTGGAATCCATGCAATGGTTTCTCATTGTCATAATAGAGAAACACTGAAATCCTGAACATGTTCTCTAGGCTGCGTAGGATCTAGTCCTTGCTACCTCTTGGGTCTCTTCTGACCCCATTCTCCCACCTGCTTACCCATATACAGACTTCACATGTGCTTTCCTCAGCTGGAATTGCCCTTCTTACAATTATTTGCTAGATATTTCTTTTTATCATTTAAGTCTCAGCTAATGTTCACTTCTTCACAGAGATCTTTTATGATCACAAATTTAAATTATGACTTCTCTAATACTTTCATTTTTTTTTGCTCCTATTCTTTTACTTCACACACAACTTGCCAGTGCCTGTATATGTATATTTTATGTCCCTTTCCCCACAGATGGTAAGATATATAAGGACTAGGATATGGGGACCAAGAGACAAAGGAACCATTTCTGTTTTTATCACCTTAATTTCTCTAGCACCTATTATTATAATGAAAATAGTAATAATAAAATACTTATCTATTGATTGAAAAGACTGTTCTTTTTTAGCAGCATAGTCTAACAAATCATGGGACAAAAAGTCGCATCTATATAATCATTCACAAGGTGCTTAGCCATGCAAGTTAGTTGAATATGCAGGAGAATTTTTCAATTTGACAACAATCCAGTTTGAAATTAGAAAAAACTGTGCAGATGTAGTATAAAGAAAATATTACCAGTACTGCTCCTCACCTCCCTCCAAGAAAACCAATCATAATATATTTTTTCCTTTCTGGCATTTTTTACTGTGTGTGTTTGTGTGTCCATGCACATTGTAGTTCATCTATTCAATAAAATTTGTTGTGTTCAACACTGAGCTAGCTCTGGGGATAATCTAATGGTGAAAATAGGACTCAGATGCTCATGAGACACTGGGTATTTTGTTAAATCAGAATTATTTTTAAGAACAGGGAAGTCTTCTGTAAACACACCAATGACTAACAAACAACAAACAAACAAACAAAAGCAAAAAAGAAAAAAAAAAATGAGCTGCGTCAAAAAGACCAGGAAGGATCACAGAGTTTTTATAACCAGTCTTTTGAAGTAAGCTAATTAAACTATCATTCAACTACCACTCAACCTGTGATGGACACCATCTAACACTAATAACTTTATGATCTTGTAGCCTCTAGGAGTTTTGTGCTAAATCCACCCGAATTCTAAATCCACTAGATGACCCAATATGCCACATGGTGAGCCCTCTGCCTGGAAGGCTTTTTTCTCTTTTCCTTGCAAACTCAGCTGCATGGGTCCCCTCCTGAGGCTCTCATGTTCATAAATCTATATCCTCATTCTGTAGCATAATTATATTTTTACTTTTTTGCCTGCCTCATTAAACTGTGAATTTCTTCAAGACAGAGATAGTATCTTTATTTCTATATTTTTATTTTAGTGATAGGCAAATAGGCACTTCATGTGCTTTTAATAAATGTTTATTGGAGAAAGGATGGAAGGAATCATATTCTATATTTAAAGTGTAAAAATTAGAAATGACTATGAAATGTCCACTGGAAAACACAATGACATATTCATAACATTTTTTGTAGCAAAAACACAAAAACAAAAGAAAAAAGAAAATAAACAAGTCTTGCCTTGTGCCAATATTAGTTGAAAACTTAGTAGTTGAAGGCTCCTGATTTCAATCAATGAAAGGCGCTAAGAGAAACAAAGAACTTTAAATGAACTGCCCAATTCTGAGGTACCTTTTTGGTCTCGGTTATATCATTACACAGTTTAGTCTCTGCCTGGCTAATACTTCTTCCTCTTCATCTATAACGACACACTTAGCTGGCGCCCTGTTTATGAACTGGAATTTCCCAAGGATGGGCCGAGAATCCCCCGTAGACAACCTAGTAATTCTGATTTAATTGGGGAGTGAAGACAGGAGTATAGACTGATCTCTCTCTGAGCTCTAAAGATTTTTATAATTTGCTTAGGCTTTGGGAAGGCTTCTTTTCTTAAGGGAATTTTTTGTCCCATAAACAAGACCACCCAAGATGAGAAATACTTGGAGATGTGACTCTCCCTGCTCCCATGTGTAACTTCTTTCAGTTGATTTTTGAGGAATGCACATGTGTTGGCACTGTAATAGATGTACCTGTAAGATCCTCAGTGGGCCAAGACCCCAGCTGGCACGCTTTGCAGGTGTATTCATCAAAGACATACTCATTCTCTTTACAAGGTGTACAGGTCCAACAACAGCTGACTTCTCCCTTCCGGATCACCTAAGACAAATATTTAAAATTTGATTAATAATTTTTGCATGATAAAAATCCAGTGATCCTTTATTCAAATATACTGCTCTGAAAAGCATAAAGGACTTTCACATACATTATTTTAAATGTTATCAGATAAGCAGTGTAAGTACTAATATTTTTATTTTGTAATCAAAGAAACTGATGCTGAGTTTAAACAAGTCCAGCACCATAAAGTTAGTTGGTGGCAGGGTTAAGAATTAAATTAAATGCAAGTATTTGCATAATTAGCTCTGGATACCTGCATTTAATTAAGTACCTGTGTTTGTACTCATATATAAATATACATATGTGTGTACATAAATGAATTTTCCCCAGGATCCGTGCCTCTCCTTGTCTCAAATTAAGAACTTTTGTTCTCTGGACTTTGGCTGCCCTCTACTAGTTGAATAATTGTGAGCAAAAAAATTTTATATCTCCTAGTGTTCAAAAATTTAACCATGTTTATAAAAATAATTAGGAATTGGCATTGGGTAGAAAGAGGAAGAAGATGAAGGTTTTTCTAAACATAATCTCTTGGTCCCTTTCTAATAAAAATATGGTTCAATAATTCATCCTATTTCTTCTTATTTTAGTAGCTTTGTTTCGCTTGGGATGAAGGCAGATAAAGTCATTGAGATTATTATATAGCTGTATATCTATTTGAACGTTTAATGCAATGGAAAATAATTGAAATAATTTAACAGTTGAAAAAGTCACCCATGTTATTCTTTAGAAATGGATGTATCTTTTTCCCCCTCACCATTGGTACATGAATAGCCTCTGTGGAATAGAGACAGCATTCATTACACATTCTTATAAATGATTAAAGTTGTGATTAATATTCAGCAATAACCAGACATAGCAATGATTACACTTTATATTCCTTGTCTTACATGCTGACTCTATTAATGACCTTTGATAATAATATCATCTAGACACATATATCTAAACATAATTGTAAGCTGATACCTCTTATTTACATTCTGTAATATTCCTTGTGCAGACTCTCAAAATTGCAACAATACAAGTAGGGAATAAATGACAAAAGGACCTAAAATATCTATTCCCTAAAGTAACCAAATAAATGAGACCAAATTGCTCATTAGACCTGCTTAATCTAGCTAAAGTATTCTTCATAATAATATTGTCTATTTATAGGCTATTTAGTGCATGTCATATTCTCTTATCATATTAAAACATTAGAACAGCTCTGTGTAAGGTAGCTGGTTTTATTTTATTCATTTTCCTTAGGGGAGAAAACAGTTCATATAACATATTAGGCAGATGAGGGATTAAACAATGTATGTTGGACTTCAAAGCTCATGCTCACAAATATTGAGCCTTATTGGAGGATAGACTTCATATTTTGAAAGATGTAGGTTAAAGAGTACTGTCCTGAGAGCCAAGAGGCACCAGGGTTCTAGTCTTACTTATAGCCCCTAAGTAGTTGTGCAGTCTTGAACAGTCCTCTAGTCGATGCACAGTTTTCTCAAACTGAGCCTATTTGTTTTTACAATGATAATACCTACCTTATAGGATTTCCTGAAGATTAAATGTCACAGTGACTTTTAACATGTAGAACATTCTAACAATGTTACCTATTTTTATTAATGATATGCATATGAATACCAATATATCAAAATGAAGAATTTCATTTTCAGTGTAACTTTAACTACATTTGGTAAAACTATCCTTGGGCAATTATTAGGTTTTGTAATGCAAGTAGGTAGGCATATTGCAAATACTGAAGTATTCTCTTTACAGACCTTAGCAGGGACTGGCAAATAAAAGCAGCTGCATTCCTGCCCCTGTCCAGCAAGAAATATGCTGACTTACTATGGTTCAGTTTTCATTGGTTTGTGAATTTCAGTTTTTTACCAAAATAAGTCCAAGCCCTTTTCCAAGAATAACTCCAATATTGCAATTTCTTTCTGAGTCCATAGTGACAACTTAATATGTCTTCTTCTGATCATTTAGAACTGATTTGTTTTATTTTTTTTCACATGTTATGTTCTGTTTTACATTCATTTTGAACAAAAGGTATTGACAATTTGCTTTTATAGCGATTCCTATTCTTTTTTAATATCCTGGAAGTAGTGGTACTTTCTTTACAATAAAAATATGTAACATATTTGAACCTTTGCTTAACTAAACCCTTTCAGGGAAATTAAAATCTCTGAATAATGCCATGAGATGTTGATATCATTAACATTGCTTAGTTTCAACCTCAAACCATATTAAGAAAATTTTGTAAATTGTGTGAAAATTGTGTGTAAACAATATGAAAATGAAACCTGGTTAGCAAAATAGAGTTTGGGATTAAGAAAAGACTAAACAAATATTATTACAAAATAACCAGTATTAAAAACATGATAATAGGGAATCAAATTCTTCCATTGTGTAAATTATTACAAGTAGAATGAGGTAGAAAAATATATAAAGCTCTTAAATCAGCCATTTGGCATTTTGAAGTTATGGGTTCAAACTGTACTGCTGTGAAGGTTCAAAAACAGAACATCTATATGGTAATTTACACCATGCAATCTTTCTAAAGGAAGTACTGGAGATTATGAACAATTGATAGTCTGAGTGGGTCCATAAAAGATTTCACATGAAGAATTTAACTGCAAGATGACTGGCCAAGCAAGATGCAGAACTCTTCTTTCACACTATATTAAGGATAAGCAAATTTTTTCTGCAAAGGGCCAAACAGTAAATATTTAAACTTTTGGCCATACAGTCTCTATTGCAACTCAGGTATTCAACTCAGCCACTACAGCAAGAAAGTAGCCATAGATAAAATGTAAACAAATGAGCGTGGTTGTATCTCAATAAAACTTTATTTACAAAAACAGATGATAGGTCAGATTTAGCCTGTGGGTCATAGTTTACCAACTCTAGCAGTAAACCATAACAAGATTTACTGAAAATTTCAGGTATATTGTAAGCTATTGAGCCATTTATTAGACATTAATAAATTTATTTTTATCTTCATTTACCTTGTCTTTCCTCCCTCTGGTCTTATGCTTTCCAAAAAATCTCCAGAACCACCCTTGGAAGCCTTACTATCAGTACTAAAATATTTCAGTTTCAGTCTGAATCACTGACGAACAAATACCTGAGATGTGTTCTAAACAGAGTGAAGGCGAGGGTGATTGAAAAGATTAAGGCCAACAGATTCAGGTATATACACTGCCTGAAATGTGGTATGGTAGTAATTCAATAACTATGAGCAAACACATTATTTTTATATCATTTTTTTCCATAGGGAAAAATGCACCCCAATAGTTATCCTCCCCCCCTTTTTATTGTATCTTCTTCCTCTCCTTCTTCATTGCCTTTTCTTTGCCTGTAAGTGTGCCCGATCTTATTTAGCCTAAAAGTAGCTTTTCAGTGTCTTCGAATTATCAAACTACCCCTTGCCTGCTTTTCACTACACACTACTTTTTTATACTTTTAAATTTTATTTTTTTAATCGACACATAATATACATATTTATAGGATACATAGTGATGTTTTGATATATGTAATGTATTGTGATCATATAAGAATAATTGCCATATCCATCATCTCAAACATTTACCATTTCTTCATGTTAGAAATTTTCAATATCTTCCTTCTAGCTGGAAACTATATAATATATTATTGATAACTATAGTCATCCTACAGTGGTATAGAATGCTAGAACTTATTCCCCCTATCTAGCTGTAATTTTGTATCTTTTAGCGAATCTCTCTCTACCACTTCCTTCCTCCTACCCTTCCCAGCCTCTAGTATCTTCTGTTCTACTTTTTGACTTCTATGAGATCAACTACTTTTAGCTTCCACACATGAGTAAGAACGTGATATTTAACTTTCTGTTCCTGTCTTATTTCACTTAACATTATGTCCTCCAGTTCCATCCATGTTGCCACAAATGACAGGACTTCATTCTTCTTTATGACTGAACAGTATTCCATGGTGTATATTTACCACGTTTTCCTTATCCATTCATTTGGATTCTTGATTACCATCACATTCTGTGCAATGTGGCAGACCCAGATGAGGGGCTAACCCTCAGTTCTGTCTTCCCCCCATTCTTCCTCTTCTTTGACCTCTCTCTCTTCACTGACTACCATCTTACGTGGCAGTGTGCTCTCTGGTTGTCTCTCTCTCTCTCTCTCTCTCTCTCTCTGTCTGTCTCTCTCTCTCTCTGAACCTGATGCTGCTCAGCCTCTACCTCTTCTTCCTCCTTTATACTTTAAAAGCAGATATTCTCCAAGGTCTATTCTTGGTCCACATTAATTTTTTGTTTAAATTTTCAGGATCAATAATTTTATCTACTTTTTACAGCTTTAGCTTTAGTTCTATTTAATTAATTCCTAAATCTTTATCTCGGGCCTTTTTCTCATTGTTCTAGACCAATACAATCACTGGCTGCTATCTTAAAACCAACATGCTCCCAAAGTAACCCATCACCTTTTCTCCAAAACCATCCCAATTTTTCTATTCCTGACAATGACACCTTTTTAGTGGCTAAAACTTGGAATTGCAGTTGATTGTCTTGGACTATATTCTCTTCTCCAACTCAACATCTAGTTGGTAGTCAGGTCTGATACCTCTATGTTTTCCCCAAATATTTTCCCTTCTCCCTTTTCATTCTCACTGCTTCATCCCCAGTTCAGGGACTTGCCACTATTATCACAGCATCCTTCTAATTTGTCTCTTGTTTTTTCAGGTTTTATAACTCCATTCATTAATCTTCACCTACCACAGCCCAATTTGTGTCAACAGCTTGGTCAAAATTATTTTCTAACTCCTGTAGAATAAAAATTAAGTTCAAACTATTTAGCATAATATTGAAAACTCTCCACAAATCTGGCTTCAACTTATCATTGCAACTCTCTCTTTTATAATAACCATATAGGGGCAATGCACTGTAGATTTTCACTATTATTATGGAACAGTCTTCAAGTGACCACTTTTGCAGCTTTTCTATTACTGCTCCCTTTACATTAAATGATCTCTCTCTAAAATTATGCCAATTTTTTGTGATCCAACAGTTGGCATTTTATTCATAAGAAATTCTTTCTCTCTCTCTTTCTCTCACTCTCTTGTATAAACTTATATAGCTCTTTTTTTTTTCCTTAGTGAAATCATCACATTTTACAAGATGTTGCTTGTCTGAGTCCTTGCTGCTTTCCCTCATCTAGACTGTAAATATTCTGACAATAAAGGTTGTCTCATTTATTTTTGCCCCATTGATATTAACTATTATGTTAACAGGCATTTGATAAATATTAGTTAAATTAATTAGAACCAATGTGCTTTCCAACTGTAAACTATTTATTCCCAGGAAGCAATGTCTGTAAAGGCTTGCATCAGCAGAAAGGGTGTGGGCAAACATGACTCATCAATCGGCTCAATCAAACCAACTACTAAGACTATTGTGGGTTGCATGCTAGACCTCTTAAGGAATTAGTGAGAAAAAAGCAAAAAACACAATCTCTGACATTAAAAGCTTATAATGTAAAAGATAAAACAAGAATGTAAAATTTTTACAAATAGCCAGTGATGACACTGTTGAATTTGCAACAAAAATTAAAGAAACATGGACTGAATTTTACCTTTATCTGGCCTTTCTCACATGGTTCACTGCATACAGATCTGATGATGTTATTTTTCTTGGACCATACCTCATCATCATCCATTTTTAATTCTCCATTGTCCCAACTTCCAACATTAATGTAATCAAAATAATCTTTTCCCATTTCCTTGAAATTCATTATTTCATACCTTAGGAATAAGAAGATAGTAATTATTTAGCTAAGAATATAAATATTCAGCTATGAAAGGACAATAGATTTTATTCCCCAAAATGTTCTACATTTCATATAAGTAACACTGGAATTTTCCATGACAGTACACTTAGAATAACAAAAAACCTGTTTGTTTCACTCTCTCTCCAGAGACCATTTTTTTACTTTCAAGCTCACACCTGAAATAGAAAGTAATCCCATGTGAGAAGCTGACTTGACCTCAGCAGGAGGAAAGACAGTTTTGAAATAACTTCAAGAAGTTTAAACAAGTACTACTGGTAGGCTTCTAAAAAAGATAAGAAAAGGTTTTTGTCTCCATTTAAGTAAAATGATAAAATTTTCATTTGGTAACTGAGTGAGAAATTTGGTGAATTTTTAATCTTGTTTTCAGCCCTAGGGAATGTAGGGGTAATTTGGATACAGCTTAATTTTATATTTCTTATTTTACCCCCAATCAATGGCTAAAGTCATGGTAGAAAGGCAATTGTAAGAGTGATGTTTTAAAAAATGACTGAAAATAGCTTCTAAAGCACCTTGTGCAATTTAAAAATGCTAGAAGAGAGTGGTACCTTGCGAGTTCTCAGCCTTTATTAGCTATTATTCTTATTTTGAGTATGTGGATAGAAATGTAAAGAGGGAAAACAAATGTGGTTTTTTACAAACCTTTCATTATATGTAAGGATATTTCTGGAGAAACATTTCTGAAACAGTTTTCTAATCTGAGGACACTAGAAGAGCGATACCATCACTGTGTCAGTTCCCACAGGTGTGTCTTAGGTACACATGTCTTCACATAGTATTCTATGCTTTTTACCCGCCCCCCCAGCCAGGACTTACAGTCCTGGTGAATAGGCTCTCATATTGATAAATGCCTCTTCCAGCCTTCCATGTGTAGCTATCTGGAATTTGATATGAATGGAAAACTTCCTAGCTTTTGGATTCAAGTGACCAGATTACTGTACTCAAACCAATGCTCTGTACAGAAATACTGAGAACAAACTTGACATCACTCTATAGAAACCTACACTGTAAAATAATGTCATTCTGTTTTCACTCCCAATCACATTTTTTTACTGTAGCCTTTTTCAGAATGTTAACCCATTCTTAGGTTTTGTTGGCTGCACAGTAGCTTAAGGATTATCCTGCTTTATAGTCAGCGACAATTTTGGGTTAACTGTCTAAATTGTACTTCTAACTCAAAAGTACCCAGTATTTATAGGATACTTTCCTTCCCACTCTGTCACAGTTATCCCATGGCCACTGAGCATGCAATGAGTTGAGATATTAGAATACAGAGCACTGAAGTAAAAAGAACTCATGTGTTATGTCATCGACTACTTCAAATATATGGGTTTTAAGTCTTCAAGAGATGATTTTCTGTGAGCAAATAACTTTTGAAGATGATAGGATGAGAGAAAAAAAGAAACATCAGTGTCAGGAGGCTTCTTTCTTTGCAGTTCGATTTGAAGAGATATGAGGGTTTCATTGCTCACTTAAAAATAAGCCGTCAACCCCATTCCTACCAATTTTTAACTCTGACAAAGTCTAGTGCAAATCATTAATTTCACAGATAATGGAATTGAAGTTCAGTGAGGTTAATTAGTATGACCAGATTGCAGAGAATGCAAATGTCAAAGCCAGGACCTAAACTAAGCCTTCAGGTTTCAAGTCTGCTGTCCTTTCTTCTCCACTAGACTGCCCTAAATCTACTGAATAGAGCTAAGAGATCATTTTTAATTGCTTAAATATTGTAAAAATTTGAACCATTTTGCATTTTAAGGCTCTTATCTCTACATCCATGCCTCTTTTATGTACAAGAGATGGTAAAAAGTGAAGGGATCTAGTTTTTGAAGAATAAACATGAAAACTTTATAGAATGGAAAATGTGATATTCGACAGGGAAATGGTTTCAAGAAAAGTTAAATCTCGATTTTGGTTCAACCAATAAACCTGTTATAACTACATTAGAGACAATGAATCCTCCCTTTGGAATTAGCCTTTAGAATTCTGGCCATTGTTTCTTACCTACAAGACAAACACAAAGAAATATTATCGCTCATGGCTACAGCTGTCAAAATAGAACATTGCTCTAAAAATCTTCCATAGCTGGACACTAAAAAAATAGATAAGAATAATTCTACACAGAAGAAGATTCTACATTTCTCTTATGAATTGATATGAGTTCTTCTAATTTTCAGAGACATGATATAGATTTTATTCTCCACAAAAAGTGAAATAAAGTACATCTTTCAAAAATCTCCTTATTTAAATTTTAGGTAAGAATTAATGCACATAATGACTTCCTGCAATGTTTACATGTGATTTAATCTAGAAGACTGTATTTTATTTTCCAAAAAGGAGCAGTGCATAATTCAGTGTGCTCTTTGTTTTTTACAGCTTTAGTAAAGATCCAAGTTGTACATATTCACTGTCAGAAGCCAAGATTAGTGTGTCATTACAGTCTCATGACTTAAGTATAAATCCTCCCAGCCCAGTTTCATTTTTTTCTTCTTTCCATCCCCATTCCTCTTTTTCTTCTCATCTTCTCCCTTCATCCTCTTCCTCCTCCTCCTTCGCTTTCTCTCCCTTCCTTCCCTCCTCTCTCTCTCTCTCTCTCACTGTACCTCTTACTTTCTAAATCTGTTTCTGAAACTGCTTTCTCATCACAGATTGTCCCTATGTGTAATCTTTCTTCTTTAATATCTCTTCCTTCTTTTTCCTTTCTCTCTGCCTATCCCTTTCTGTCTCATCCTTAACTGGACACAATTTAGAGCTGAAATACCTGGGATAATTTTAAAAATGAATTTTATATATCCTTTAAAAACAAGGTAAACAAAATATATTCCAACACAACAACAAAACATTTTATTAAAGCACTTAAGAGAAACTAGAGAAAGGCAGGTTTCTGTTGAACAGAAATAAGGAAATTTCTAAATGGTTAGAACTCTGAAAATTAGAGCTTCAAATCCAATTTATTTATTTTTGTTGTTGCTGTGATTGCCATTAGGGTCTTCGTCATAAATTCTTTGCTGAGGCTAATATCTGGAAGAGTTTTTCCTACAGTTTCCTCTAGAAAGCATGGTTTCATGCTTTACATTTAAGGCTTTTGCCCATTTTGAATTAATTTTTCTGAGTGGTGAGAGATAGGGGTCCTGTTTCATTCTTCTGCATGTGGCTACTGGATTTTCCCAGCACCATTTACTGAATAGGGTTTCTTTTCCCTAGCGTGTGTTGTTGTCTGCTTTGTCAAAGACCAGTTGGCTGTAGGTAGATGGTTTTATGTCTGGGTTCTCTATTTGTTCCATTGGTCTATGTCTCTATTTTTCTACCAATACCATGTTATTTTGGTTACTATAGCTTTGTAGTGTAGTTTGAAGCCCGGTAATGTGATATCTCCGGATTTGTTCTTTTGCTTTAGCTACTCAGGCTCCTTTCTGGTTCCAAATGAAGTATAGGATTAATCTTTCTAGATCTGTGAAATATGATGTTGGTATTTTGATGGGGATTGCATTGCATCTGTAAATCACTTTGGGTAACGCAGACATTTTAACAATGTTGATTGTACTAATCCATGAGCAACATAGGTTTTTCCATTTGTTTGTGTCCTGTGTGACTTCTTTCCTCAGTGTTTCATAGTTCTCCTTGTAGAGATCTTTCACCTCCTCAGTTAAGTGTATTCCTAGGTATTTTATTTTCTGTGTAGCTATTGTGAATGGTATTGAGTCTTTGATTCGACTTCAATTTGACTGTTATTTCTATGTGAAAATGATACTGATTTATGTACATTGATTTTGTAACCTGAGACTGCTGAATTCATTTATCAATTTCAGGAGTTTCTTTGTGGAGTCTTTGGGGTTTTCTAGATACAACATCCTATCATCAGCGAAAAGTGATAATTTGACCTCCTCTTTCCCTATTTGGATACAATTCGTTTCTTTTTCTTGCCTGATTGCTAGTGTTTCCATCACTATGTTGAATAGAAGTTGTGACAGTGGGCAGCCTTGTCTTGTTCTAGTTCTTAGGGGGAATGATTTTAATGTTTCACCATTCAGCATGGTATTGGCTGTGGGTTTGTCATATATGGCTTTTTGTAATTTTGAGATATGTTTCTTCTATGCCTAATTTGTAGAGGGTTTTTATCATGAAAGGGTGTTGGACTTTGTGGAAAGATTTTTCTGCATCTATTGAGATGATCATATGGTCTTTGTTTTTGCTTTTATTTATGTGGTGAATCACATCTATTGATTTACTTATGTTGAACCATTTTTTCCTTCCTGGGATGAAGCCCACTTTGTCCTGATTGATTATTTTTTGTGATGTTCTGTTGAATTCAGTTTCCTAGCATTTTCTTGAGCATTTTTGCATCTATATTCATAAGCGATATTAGTCTGTAGTTTTCTTTTTTAGTTATGTCCTTTCCTGGCTTTGGTATCAAGGTGATACTAGCTTCACAGAATGAATCGGGGAGAATTTCTTCCTTCTTGATGTTATGGAATAATTTCTGTAGTACAGTATCAGCTCTTTTTTGTACATTTGCTAGAATTCAGCTGTGACTCCATCTGGTCTGGAGCTTGTTTTTTGGAAGGTTTTTTATTACTGATTTGATCTCACTGTTCATTATTTGTCTGTTCAGGAGTTCTATTTCTTCCAGGTTGAGTCTTGGGAGGTTGTGTGTTTCCAGGAACTTGTACATTTCCGCTATGTACTCTAGTTTATGCACATGGAGATTCATATACTATTCCTGGATGATATTTTGTATATCTGCTGTATCAGTTGTAATGTCACCTTTTTCATTTCTGATTAAGCTTATTTGTGTCTTTTCTCTTCTCTTCCTGCTTAATCTAACATGAGGTCTGTCGATTTTGTTTATCTTTTCAAAGAACCAACTTTTTGTTTCATTGATCTTCTGTATTTTTTTTCCAATTCATTTAGTTCTGCTCCGACCTTTGTTAATTGTTTTTTATGCTGGCTTTAGGTTTGGTCTGCTCTTCCTTTTCTAGTTTCTTGAGATATGACATTATGTTGTTAATTTGAGATCTTTCTGTCTTTTTGATGTAGGCATTTAAGGCTATGAATTTTCCCCTGAGGAATGCTTTGCTGAGTCCCATAGATTTTGATAGCTTGTTTCCCCTTTTTTGTTAAGTTTAAATAATCTTTTGATTACTATCTTAATTTCATTATTGATCCAATACTATTCAGCAGTAGGTGGCTTAATTTCCATGACTTTATGTAAGTTTCAGTGTTTCTCTTGTGATTGATTTCTAGTTTTATTCCACTGTGGTCAGAGAAGATACATTGTACGATTTCAATTTTTTTGAATTGATTTGATGTTTTTGTTGAGACCTGTTTTGTGGCCTAAGATATGATCCATCTTGGAGAATGTCCAATGTGCTGCTGAGAAAAATGTATATTTAGTAGTTTTTGTATGGAATGTTCTGAAAATGTCTGTTAGGTCCATTTGATTTAAAGTCTGGTTTAGGTACAGTGTTTCTTTGTTCACTTTCTGCTTTGATGATTTGTCAGCTCTGAGTAGAATGTTGAAGTCCTCAGCAATTATGATGCTCCTATTTATTTCTTTGTTTAGCTGTGGTAAAATTTGCTTTATGTATCTGGGACCTGCTGTGTCCAGTGCATATATATTTAGGATTGTTATGTCTTCTTGTTGAATTGCTCTCTTTACCATTATGTAATGACCCTCTTTGTCTTTCTTTACCTTCGTTGATTTAAAGTTAATTTTATCTGACAAGACAATGGCTACACTGTTCTCCTTTGATTTCCATTTGCATGGAATTTTTTTTCCCATCCTTTCATGTGGTGTTTGGGAGCATCCTTGTGGTTTACATGTGTTTTGTGTAGGCCAAAGATACTTGAGTTGTGTTTTTTTCATCCATTCAGCCAGCCTATGTCTTTTGAGTGGCACATCTAAACTGTTAACATTAAGAGATAGAACTGATATGTGGGATGCTGTTCTGTTCATCATTTTGGGTGGTACCTGGTTGCTTCATTTTCCCTCTTGTGCTATTGTTTTATAAGAGTTGTGAGTTTAGCTTTTGGGGGTGATTTTACACTGGTGAGTATCTATCGTGCTGATACATGTATACTGCAGTTTTGAGTATTTCCTGCAGGGCTGGTCTGGTCATGACAAATTCCCTCAGTGTTTGTTTGTCTGGAAATGACTTAATTTCTCCATCAAATATGAAACTTAGTTTTGCAGAATACAAAATTCTATGCTTGCAGTTGTTCTACTTAAGAACATTGAAGATGGGGCCACAGTCCCTTCTGGCTTGTAAGGTTCCCACTGAGAAGTCTGCTATTTGTCTGATTAGTTTTACTTTATAGGTCAGTAGTTGCTTGTGTCTAGCTGCTTGTAAAATTTTTTCCTTATTTTTGACTTTGGACACGTTGATTACTATGTGTCTTGGAGATGTCCTGTTTGGTATGAATCTTTCCAGAATTCGATGAACATCTTGTATCTGCATGTCTGAATTTCTGGTGATACCAGGGAAGTTTTCCTCAGTTATTTCCTCAAGTGTATTTTTCATGCTTTTCATTCTTTCTTCTTCTCCCTTGGGGATATCTATAATTTGTATGTTAGTTTGCTTCACATAGTTCATCTCTCTAAGTGATTGCTCCACCTTTTTTGTTCTCTTCTCTGTCTCTTTAAATGACTAGGTTAGCTCAAAAGCCTTGTCTTCAAGCTCTGAGATTCTTTCTTCTCCTTGGTTTAGTCTGTTGATGATGCTTTCTGCCATGTTTTTGTATTTCCTAAATGACTCTTTCATTTTTTTTTTCACTTTCTATTTTATTCTTTCTTATGTTGTCTAACTCTTTAGTGACTTTTCATTAATTCCCTGAAATTTTTTTGGCATCTTTTTGTTGGTTTTCAACTTTCTCTTCAATTCCATTATCTTATTTACCATGAATATCCTAAATTCCATTTCTGTCATTTCAGCAATTTTCTTGTGGATGGAGTCCACTACTATATCTCGAGTGTGACCCCTTCTGGGTGTCAAACTATTTCCTTTTTATGTTGCCAGGGTTCTTTTGCTGGTTTTTCCTCATCTAGCTTCTCTTCTCTTAGTTGTGGTTTAATAGGATTGCAGGGCACTTGTAATCCTTTGCTGGGAACTTTCCTGTTTAGTTAGTTGAAGGGGAGGGCCTTAGATGCAGCGTTCATGACCTACTCTGGAGTGTTGACCCATCAGTGAAGGGGCAGGTGCAGCGGCAACCTGTAGAACAGCTGTTCTGTTTTGACTCATTCCCCAGATGATTGCTTCAAGTCAGTGCTGGATGATCTTCATGTGGAGTAGAGGGCTGTTCCCCAGCTCATTGTTGGGAGTTCATGTTGGGGGCTGGATATGACCCTCTCCACTGTGGTTGTTATTTTGGGGGATTGCTCTGGCTGGGGTCACCCAATGGAGGCGACAGTGGCAGCTGGGTGAGTCTATTTAGGCAGTGGTCGCGGATGACTAGACTACGGGCATTTGCATGAACCAGGTCCAAGATTAATGTCTGCTCAGGGATGGGGGTTCCCAGGTGAAGTGTTGGCCCTTAAGGAGGTTCCACTGGCCCAGTGGCAGTGGTGGAGATTTAATTGTAGTGTCTTGGGGCCTAGGTTCAACTCTGGAATCTTGGGAGTAGTGCTGCAGGCCTGGTGGGGGCCCTGGAGCTACAGGGGCAGAGGCTGGGGCTCAGGCTCAGCAAGAGCTTCAGAGTTAATCTGGGGATTATGGGGGCAGTGTTGCACCAATGGAGGGCTACTCCACCAGTGTGGACACCGCTAGTGCCCAATTGCACAGTCAGGGGTTTGTCTCAGTGGCCCAGCAACTGTGGAGGTGGGCTAGAGCTGCTGGTTGGCCAAGGTTCTCCCCTGCCACCTAGGTCCTGCTGAGACAGTTGACCAAGGCTTCCCAGGTGGTGCCTGTGGTGTCTGAGATTCCTCCTCTGCTCAGATCCCATGCATGGGGAGAGGGGTGCTCAGCCCACAGTCTCAGGACACAGCATGGGGGAACATCTGTTCTGTCTGCTCTCTCCCTGGCCTGGTGGGGGTGATACAAAGGCTACTGCTGGAAAGCTAAGTCCCACACAGAGTTGGCACCATACACCAGAGTGATGATAGAATGGCATCAGCTGCAGAAACCAAGGATTTGCAGTCACCAAATCTCTGTTGCACCTGCTTTCTGGTGCAATGTCTCTGTATAGACTCTGAGCAGCTCCCTAATCAGCCCAGAGGTCTGCAGCAGAGGAGGGAGACCCCTCGCAGCTTGAGCCACCTGCAACTTTTATTCCTCTCCTACAAAGCAATGTCCCCTTGGGCTGCTCCTATTCTGCTGTCTTCCCCTTGCCCCAGCTGTGTGAATTGTATTTGGACCCCCACCTTAATCTCTGAGATGGTGGGTGGTGCTTGTAAGAATTGGCGACCCCCTTGTGATTGAGTCAGTAGATGCTGTAATGGTCTCTACAGTTGTTCTCCCTGCCAGAAGTTGATGCTTGCAGGAAAAAGCCAAGTGCAGAGCTATTCTTTGATGCCTGTAGTTGGCTCTAGCCCCTAAGAAGAAGCACTTGAATTCCTCAGGAAGTGGACTTGGCCCTGGAGTTCAGGGTATTGTGTTCTCCACTACAGCAGAGGTGGGTGGAAGAGACAGGCTGGGTGGGTCTAGGTCAGGCCAGTCTGCCTTCAGGCTCCACAGAAGTGAGTCCTGGAACTATCTTGGCAAGGATCAAAGGTCAGCTCCCAGGCCACTGAGGAGGGGTGCTGGGAAGGGGGCTGAAGTAGCCCCATCAAACGGGAAAGTCTATTCATGGGGAAGGGGCCATCTGAATTCACCAACTGGCTATCGAGAGTGACTTTTGTCTCCCCCATTCCACCTGTGGACCCACCGCAGTCCAAAGGCACAGTTTTCCTGTGGGGGGTGGTTGCTCCTCCAGTTTGCTGTGGCTTGGACCCACAGTGCACTCTTCTGTCTGTTCTGCCCATGTAGGCCCCTCTGCCTCTTGAGTTGAGTTCTCAGTTCTCCCCTCTGTGCTCCCAAGCAACCCAATAGAGTCCTGGCAGTACAGGATCCAGACTGTGTGCCTGTCTCCCTGGTGGGCATCTCTGGGAGTGTCAGCAGGCAGGGAACTCCCAGACTGAGCACCCCTAGGTCCACTGCAAGGTCCTCAAGGGGAAAAGTGTGGGGACCTCTCTCTGTGGAAACTTCAGACTGGAGGGCTCGCCAGCAGAGTGCAAGGGGGCTGCTTTTGAATGTCTCAGTTCAATAGCTCCTCTCGGCTGCAGTGGGCAGGGGAGGAATGAGGAAGGACAAACATCTGAATGGAGGACAGCTGGCACTCCAGTTCTTCCAGTGGTCTCTCTCTCTGGAAGGAAGCCTGCACGGAATGTCCAAACTCTGGGATCACACAAGTTCTCTGGGGCCCACCGCAATCTGGGCAAGAGTTGGGAACAGTCTGTGTGGAAACAGGTGATATGAAAACTGAAGGGCTGGAGCTCCCTGGAGCAGAGAAAGGGGCGGTACAGGCAGAGAAGCAGTATGACGTCCTCCCTCTTGGCTTGTGGCTGTGGCCATGGGGGCCAATCCCAAGGAGCTGGAAGCCCAGTGCTTTATTTTCAAGAGGATCCCATTTCAATGGTTGTAGCAGCACTGGGGCTCGTGTGGGTGAGAAATCTCACCAGCCGCTCGGCAGCCCGCTAAGAGAGGTGTGTAAAAAGAAGAAATGAAACCCCCACCTACCGCCTTCACTGGGCTCCGAGCTTCTCCCGGGTTGACTTCTGTCCCTTCTATTGACTATCCCTCTTTGTTTTAAAATTTTAGTGGTTGTTCAAGGGATTATAATATGCACTGTGTTATCTTATTCTACTTAAAATGAATGTTGAGTCACGTAATGTAAAATATAAGAAACTCGTCCCTGAATAATTTCATACCTCTTTGCTTTATGCTATTATTTTCAAATATTTTATACTCACATACTTATAAACCCCACAAGCCCCACAATATAATATTTTAATTTCTCTTTTAAGCAGTCAGTTGTACTGAGTCTGACATTAGCTTTCCATGTTTCCTCTGCCCAATTATGGTCAACCCCAGGCAGCAGCCAGGCCTCTTAAACCTCAGTTCTCAATGGAGTCTCTAAACCAGCAGCTGGCAAACTTTTTCTGATAGGGGACATAGAATAAATATTTTAGGCTTTGACATGTACTCTAATAGTCAACCCTGCCATTGAGGGGGAGAGCATCCTTAGCACCTAAATAAATGTGTGACTGTGTCCCAAAAAACCCTACGTACAAAACAGGCAGCAGACTCCATTTGGCCCACAGACCACAGGTTGCCAACCCATGATTTAGACCACTGATGGTAAATAGTAGCAGTCCATTTTTATTTTCTGTAATTCTGACATCTTTAGACCTCCGAAAACCATATTTGTTTCATAACTCGCTTGGCAGCAAAACATGACCCTGTCTGAACTTATCTAGTGACAAAACATGACCTGAACTATCATGAGGCTATTTATAGTCTATTTATCACAATTAGTGTGAATATTCATATGTTTTGCTACAGAAATATTAATGTGTTGATTAAGAAGTGCTGCTACATATCATGTCAGGAGCATTACAGGATGGTATAAGCTCTTTTAAATTAAAAATCTGGATTCTGTAACACCCGGCACCACAGTTTTCATTAATGAATTGTGAATTAATAGTAGTCTAATCAGATGAGAAGTTTAAAACAATGATTAAAATGTACTCTCCAATGATCTGCAAGTACATGTGCCAAAATAAGTTGCCATCTCTCAGCTTCCTCTGTTTAGGATCTTCCTCTTGTAACTCTGGAATTTTAGAGGAATCCCTAATTACCCCAGGCTCCTCTGGTTCCTCACCCAGCTGGGAATGACTTTGATCCAGCAGAGCAGTAACTTTCATTCCACAAACATAACAACCTAATGTCTACCAATAAATTTCTCAGAAAACAGTGTTGTTTTTTTTAAATTTTGATCCCGGTGGATTAATTGACAGACTGTTGTGTAAGGTTAGGAGTGGAAGCCCAGGATACTGAGTTAGAATCTTAACTCTATCAATTACTAGACTGTGGGCAAGTCATTTAACCTTGTGAGCCTCAGTTTCTTCATCCAGAAAAAAGAGCAATAACATTATGTACCTAATAGAATTAAAAAAAAGGTAGAGTGTTTAGCTTAGTGTTTGGCTCAGAACACACACTCAAGGAATGTTAGTTAAATTTTTTGGTAAATATTACTGGATTAGTTCAAAAAACAAAAAGTTGCAAACCACCTTCTCCTGAGTCTGGCCCATGTCCTCAGAGGCCAACTCTTATAATTTATTAATTGGTTAATGTAATACCCAAACTTAGTAGTGCATGGATAGACTCTAAACAACCATGTACTGTCAGAAATTGTAAGTTAAATTTTATGTGTACTGTTCTTGGAAGAATATCTATGAATTTTATCTGGGGATTCATGTTCCCAAAAGGTTAAGAATTAATACCCTGAAAGTAAACCATTACAGCATATTTGGAGGATTATGAATGAGGCAGCAATGTTCTACCTGATTAATTAAGGTTTCCCATTGAAATACATCTGGACCAACTGAGACATTTCCTCACTCTCTGGTTCGTGGAATGGCTTGGGTACATGGCTTAAAAACTCCTTAACCAGTGGAGCTGTAGTCACCAAAGTCTATCATCAAGTTCCAAGCTGATGTCAGTGCTCCAGAGATGCACACGGGAATAATAAATCCACGTACAGATATCATAGCCTAGGCCTTGACCTGATCCAAAAGACTGAGCTCATGGGTCAACCTGCCCTAAGAAGATTTACAGCAAATGTGAAGTTTTCTTTGGCCCTGAGAAAATGTTTGTAATTTTTTCCTGCATGGATATACTGAACAACCAGAAAGTAAAAAAACAACATGTGAAAAGTCGGCTTATCTTGGCAAACAGTTTGACTGGAACAATGCTCTTCAAGTCTCTCAAATAGAGAAAATATCTAGGTTTTAGCTTGGCTGTATGACCTGAAAATAGCTATTGCTTAGAATTCCAGCATGTGGGGTAGTAATAGCTACATGTGGGACAAGCTCCATCTCATCTCATAATACAGAAATATGCTAAATCAATGTTGCTGTGAGAATGTGTGAGTACATGGGGTGTAAGTTGTGGAAGGACTCACGAGACCTTCTCTTGGAAGGGTCGACTGCAAACAGAGTGTATCTCCAAGCATAGCTGTTAAGCATAAGCTGTTGCTGGAAGAGCACATGGGGTTTTGCAGTGGGAGACCAAAGACCCTGATTGTTCTGATGCAAAGAAGAGTGAAGACCCACCCCTGCTACAACTCAGAATATCATTTCAATGACATTATCCCTCATAGATAAAAAGTCTCCTATGTAGAGTCCCTTAAGGATTTGAAGTAGGAAATAGATGTGAACTCTGCTAAGTTCTGGATATGTAGTTATTTCTCTGGAGGCTGACTTATAATTATAAGTTCATATTTCTCAGGCTCCTCTTTATAAAAATAATGAAAGGTGAAATTTCAGAAAAAAAGGGCAATTTAGTCCTCAAAAAGCAAGAAAGTGCTCCAGCTGGAGAATAATAAAATAAAATGTCACTTTATAACTCACTGTAGGTACAGCAAACACTATAATAGCACCTCAGCCCTATTTCTGGATCACCAGAAGTTGAATTGTTCTTGCTTCAGAATAGTTCTATGCTCCCAAAAGATAATAAAATACAGAGAAGAATGTGACAAGCATGTTCAGAGAAATCAGAGATGGCCTTTGTTTATCTATGATAATGTGAGGCTCCTGCCTCTGAGGTTAGGTCTCTGAAATGTGATAATGATGTCAAAAGCACATTTTGGATATCAGGATCAGTGCTTTTCCCTGGCCACAGGAAGTGGGGCTTTGCCTCTCTTTCTCTGCTCACTTTAGGATGTCAGGGCTAGCCAAACACGGCCAGGAAGCCTAGATAACCACGAAGGATAGAAACAGACATCCCAGGATCAAGAGTTGGCTGTTATTCAATTGGCTGTTGTTCTGTTATCTAGAGGAGAATTGTAACAATACCTTCCTGGAGAGTCTCCATTCTCATCGAATAGGATCATATCTCCAGAAACTCCAGTAAAATTGGTTTTCATCAGGGAGTCCAAAAGTTTCCGTCCATCGATTGGCTTCATTGCATCACAAAGTCCTGCATAGCCTGGGCAGAGGGACATCTGCATGTTGTGGAGCCCATAGGCCATGGAATAGATTGCGTTGATCACAAATCCCATTTTGGAATCTTGAACATGATGTGTTCTCAGAGTTAGAGAACCTGTTGGGAAACAAATCAGGGATTAACTCTGAAATTTAATTTACTGTAGCTACAATCATGGATCCTGAATAATTAGAGAATGCACCAAAACAATTTTATCAGAATTAGAACCAAAGGCAATACTAAGAAATAGGTGCCAATGTAGTGTGCCTAATAATTATCTTCTGTATTTAGGTTTTTCTTCCAAAACCCTGAAGAAAGATCTGAATCGCCAATGGTAGCAAGATTCACTTCCCTCAGTAACAACCTCTGGGTACAAATTCAGGATAGCACTATATTTCTGTACCACAAAATTTATCTTAAGGGTAGATGAATTTTCCTAGTGTCATCTGTGATAATATACCTTTTTGGTTCAGAAATCCTCAACAAATCTCCAGTTTCCAAACTATTAAGTCTTCCTAGCTAAGCAAACTAGATCCTCTGCAATCTGGCATCAATTTACCTATTTAGATTTATCACCCACCACTTCTAATCTCAAAGCCTATGCTTTCCATAAACTGGCCTATTTTGAAGGTATGAAGTATAATACAACATTTATACTCCATTAATTAATTAGTTAATTAATTCAATAAACATTTATTGGAGTCAGAGTATACATAAAGCTACGTGATTGATCATCTAGGGAAAAACAAATATGAATTGGACATGGATTTTGCATTTAAGAAAGTTGTCTAATAACAGAGATAAATTATATAAGTACAGTGGAAGGTAGAAAGTGATAAATCTGTAGCACATGTGGAGTTAAAATCTATAAAGGCCCAAAGGAGAGAGAGAGATCCCTTCCAATGGAAAGCCCTTGGGAACATTTCATTAAAGAAGTAATATTTTTTATCAGTTATTGATTTGACAAATATGGACTGAGTGCCTGTTATTTGTATCTGCTCAGAATTTGCTCCGAGTGACGGACATAATGTTGAACAAGATAGACATGATTCTTGCTCTCATTTACTTAGAGTCTAGAAGGCAAATGAGCATCTAAGCAGGCAATTGCAGTGTGGTTTGCTAAGGGCTGAAGCAGGACTGAATCATGAATCAGACCCAGAAGCTCACTGAAGCTGGATGAGGGTTGGGGGAAGGGTAGTGAAAGCATGTTTGAAAGGTCACAGATGAGACAGAGCATGATATGTTTGAGAAAATTTAAGACAGTCAGAACGGCCAGAACATGTAGTGGGAGGTAGGAGAATGGGAGAAGTGAAATGGTAGAGGAAGGCAAAAATGCTTAAGCCACATTAAGATTTCTATGCTTAAGAGGATCAGAATCCATTGAAATGTTCAAGCGAGGGGAGAACACGATCAGATTTCTATTTTAGGAAGACCAATCTGGCTACACTGTGAAGAAAGGTTTAAAGGGATCTAGGAGTGGAGTCAGAAAACCCAGTAAGAGGGGATGCAGTAATTCCAGTAACAGGCGAATTGCAAAGGGTAGAGGCTGTGGTTATGGACACAAGTGTTTAGGAAGCAGAATCTACTACCAGGCCTAGTGACTGAAGGATGGATAGAATTGAGATATATAGGAAAAATGTGGTAAGAAGTTGAAAGGAAAAGCTGATGTAAACCCAGAGTTTGTCATTTGAAAAAAAAAAGTTTTATTTAAGAGAGATAAAAAAGGAACTCTTCAAAAAGATAGCATTGTGCTTTCTGACTTCTCGAACTGTAGAGGCACATTATCACTTTCTTGATTGCTGGCTAAAATCCTGATACCTTATTTCCCCTAATAGAGAGGTTCTGTAGGGAAATAAACATAGTTCATCCTGACGCGAACACAATAAGAAATCCTGCTTCCATCTCAGTACTAGACATTGGCTCCCGGCGACTTCCCATACAGATCTTACAATTTATTTCCTTCTCCACACAGACTCTATTCATAATTTCCACATTTCACCTCACACTTTTCTTCTGGTTGCTAGGTTAAACACTTTGGAGTCACTTTTGACTCTTTTCCTTCATACCTCACAACTCTTATTTAATCTATCTTCAAATTATATCTGGAATTAGACTACTTCACACCAAATATACTTCTACCAGATTCAAGATATATGCTTTCCTGTTTGGATTACAGCAATAGCCTTCTAACTGGTCTCTTTCTTTCTACTTGTGCTCTTCCTTCCCTACTCCAACCTGTTTTCACACAATAGCCAGAATAATTCCCTTCAATATTAAGTCAAATCATGACACTCCTCTGATCAAACTTTCCAGTGGCTGCCTGATTAGCGAAATAAAAAGCCAAAGTCCTTGCAGTGGTCTTCAATGACGTGCAGGAGTCTGCCCCATGGCCTTCCACCCCCATTCCTCTGACTCCATCTCCTAATATTCTTCGCTTTAGTTATTCCAGTCTTCTAGACACACTGACCTTCTCCTGGATCCTTACACATACATGCGAGGTGTGCTCCTGCCCCCAGATCCTTGTACTTGCTGATTCTTCTACCTGAAATCCTCCACCCAAAAGAACTGTGCAGAACAGTACTCCAGGTGTTCTTGAGACTGACCAAGTTTTCCTCCCTTCCTCTCACGTAGTTCTCAAGAATAACTGTAGAGTGTGCTGGGAATGTAACATCCTGAGATAGAAAGGAACCAGCTAGAACAACAGCCTGGGCTCTGTTTCAGTACCCCCAGAACAGAATGTCCTTCAGTGCTTTACCCCAGTGATTCATGTGACCCCAGGATGAGCGGGCTGTTTCCCAGGGTCCCTCATCTGTGGTGCAAGTGGCAGGTGAAACTCCATCCACTCCAGACAGCTTTCTGAGATTTGGGGGGCCAACTCACAATGAATCCTAGGCTTCTATTGTCCCGTATTGCCTATCTGTAAGAAATTAAATCTGCTTCATGTAACTTGTTGCATAAGACTGTGTTCTGTCTCACCAGACCCAGACAAGTTGGTACCTAGCACAGAGTGAGCCTGCTTCACAACCTGCAAAGCCTGTTTCCTTCCCAGTTCAAGTCTTTACTCAGGTATCACCCGCTCTGGAGGCCGCCTCCCAACATTGCATCCCGCCTAAACTGCATTTCTGCTTCCCCTTCCCCTGCACACTTCCTATTTTCTTTCCAGACATTATTTTCCTCTTATCACCATGTAACATATTATATTACATACTTTATATATCTAATCTTGCTTATTGTATGTTTCAACCACTCACTGAAGACAGGGATTTTTTCTGTTTAGTTCACTACTCAGTGCCTAGAACAATGCCTAGCACATAGTACGTCCCCAATAAATATTTGTTGAATGAATTAAAGGACTGTTCCCTCTAACTAGAGTATCCCTTCTATTTTTGTTTTCTGTCTAATCTTATACTAGCACTAATCCTAACCATTTTTAAGGTTCCAAGAGCACTTCCTTCATGAAGACCACCATGATTACAGATACTAAAATTAATTTGCTCCTCTGAACTCCCTATTACTATCTCTGTACCTCTCTCAGACACCCTGTACACCATGTGATAGCAATGCGGGCATACTTAAGGGAGCAGAGTTTTAAACATCTATTCCCCAGGTCAGCCCAATGCCTATCTTTGTCCGTTAAACTTGCTAAGCAGAGAGGGAGTTACTCACTTGATTGATTCTACTGCAGAAAACTGACCAGGCAGTCAGTGGTAGTCTTTGAGGCCATGTCTAGGTGCTTGACCTTGACCCTGAGCCATGTTCTACAACTCAGCCTCCCAACCCAATGTCAGAGCTCACCAGCAGATGCTTTTGTGGCTATTTAAAAAGGTGGTAGTTTGACTGTCATTCTTTTCTTTTTCCTCTTATGAGCAGAGTATGGAGATCGGTCTTCCAGTTCTTGTTCTGTGTCTTCCTAGTGCTGTGACTTGGAAAAAATCACTTAAATTATAGAAGATTCAGTTCAATCATCTGCTAAATGGTGACCCTTATCTTTCAAGGGTGACTTGAGAATTAAATGTTATAGAAAAGTCCTAAGTACTTCACATAGAGTCTGGCAAAAGATGCTTCATAAATAGTAGCTGTAGCAAAATGTAAATTATAATAACTTTTATTGGTTACTACATTTTGTGGCCGAGACTTTGGAGAATAAAAGCAAGCCAAAGGTCTCACCTGATGTGATGCCCAGTAGAGCTCTCAGGCAGTCCTCATTCAGGTTTCTTTCCTGATTTTTCTTTATGCTTTGTTTGCAATAGACAGTAAGTGGCACACAGGCACATTTGAGCCTTCTTCATTTTAAAATTAAATCACAGTGTTTAGGGCATGGTTAATGTACTGTTTATTGAATTAAGTGGGGGAAATAATGACAATTTGTATTGATTTTGCAGTTTTCAAATTATTTTTTGCATATATCAGATGTGTTCATCAACACTGCAAGATAGACATGCACAACAAAAATTCGTATTTATAAAGAAAGAAACTTGAGGTGTAGACAGATTAAGTAGATTTTACAAGGTCACAGAGATAATGAAAATAAAAAGTGGGCAAGAACTTCTAACGTCAAGACTAGTATTGTACTTATCATTGTTCTTGTTCTCCTTGTTATACTATATCATTATTATAACATCATTATAACATCTTCTTGTTATACTATGTCATTATTCTCTGGAAATAAGGAATCCCTGAGCAGTATTGCTATATCACCTTTTAAAAATTATTATAAATAAGAGATAAAGTTCAGGAAAACAAACAGTAACAAAATTGGATCTTTCCTGGAAAATTCTATGTTTCTGTTCCCTCAAGTAATGCCTGCTAATGTTGTCCCAGGCCTGGGCTTAGAAATGTACGGAAGGGACTGACCAACAACAAGAGTTTAAATACTATAGGATATACATGTTTGTGCACAGTTTGTTGAATCATTTGTTGTCATTGGGCATCTGGAAACAACTAGTCTGTTTGAGCAGCATTAGGATCTTGTAGAAGTGCCTGGTGCCTATTTTCCCTTGTCACCCAAAGATCCAAATGATTACAAATTAAAAAATGACAATAACAACAACAACAACAAAACAAACAAACAAAATGATGGAAGAAAACAAATGGAAGTTTAACTTTTGTAATTTCTCCTTCTTTTTTTTTTTTTTTTTTTTTTTTTTGAGACAAAATCTGGCTCTGTTGCCCTGGCTAGAGTGCCATGGCGTCAGCCTAGCTCACAGCAACCTCAAACTCCTGGGCTCAAGCGATCCTCCTGCCTCAGCCTTCCAAGTACCTGGGACTACGGGCATGCGCCACCATGCCCAGCTAATTTTTTCTATATATATATATATTTTTTAGTTGTTCAGATAATTTCTTTCTACTTTTAGTAGAGACGGGGGTCTCGCTCTTGCTCAGGCTGGTCTCAAACTCCTGACCTTGAGCCATCCACCCGCCTCGGCCTCCCAGTGTAATTTCTTCTGAAGTCATTCCGATGCATGTGTTTTTATAGAAAGACATCATCTTACTTTGCTTTAGCATTCATGAGGCATCAGGGAGTCAATTCAGAGAAATTCAAGTTTGCGTTATGCCTGCACTATTTCGCTGACTTTCCAGCCTTCTTCCTCCATCAGAGAAAGAAGCTTATGGCTGAGCTTTCGTCATCAGGTAGCTGAGAGAGCTCGGTTGAAATGTGTGCTAACAAAGTAGGGACTTTTACAAAATCTTTACTTTCATAAAACCCAATGAGCTGGGAGCTATTTCCAGTATAGATAAAGAAACTAAGAAAATCAAGGTTACTGTCAATAGCTGGCAAGCTTAGCTTTTTTTGAAGGGGAGTGGTAGGAGTGGTTGGTATCCACATTTAAAAGAAATACTTTTTAATACATTAGACTCAATATTTATAGATATGGGGAAGATATTGGTGAATTAAGGAGTTCTCTGGCCTCTTGGCTCTTCAGGCTTAGGTCTCTGTTTTTCTCCACTCCCTTTCTAACTCCACACATACCTGAAGGCACCTCACTTTGTGGTAGAGAGTGCACCTGGACTACTAAGAGCTGCAGAGTATAGAAGATAAGAGCACAGATTCTGGAAGAAGACCAGAGGTTAGAATCACAGCTCTGCCACTTAATAGCTGTTCATCATACCAGCAAGTTAATTAACCACTCTGCACCTGAAAAAGTGTGTTTTTTTTTTCCTCAGCTATTTTTTAATTTTTTTTTATTTCAGCATATCACGGGGCTACAAATGTTTATGTTATGTATATTGCCCTTGCCTCACCTGAGTGAGAGCTTCAAGCATGTCCATTCCCCAGACGGTGTGCACCACACCCATTACAAAGTGGTTTTAAAAATATTATCTATCTGATAGATACAGAAGAAGGTTAAATGAGCTTCTACTTACAAAGCATTTGGTAAAATAAATTGGCTTATATTACCTGGTCTCTGACCCAAGTTCTGTTGCTAATGATCTGATTTATTTCTTCACATTCCAAATATAAAGATCTGGGAGAAGTGTGTTGCCAGGCAGCAGCATTAGCTGGTGCAAATGTGCCTACTGTGTTCTTTGAGGAATAAAAGGGAGGCTGAAACTTAGTGATTAAAGAAAAGAGAAGTAGGATATGAGGTAAAAGAGATAGGCAGGGGTTGAATAATGCAGGGCTTTGGAGTGTTTTCATCAGAGAAATATTATGATCTGATTTCCATTTTAAAAACTTTGCTGTGTGGCAAATGGAACAAGAGTGGGAAAAGGGGGGAAACATAGGAAATACTGTGATAGAATGCTGAGAGATGATGATAGCTTAGGCCAGGGTAGGATTCTGAGAATCTTTTGAAAGCAGAGAGAGTAGGATATGCTAATGGATTGGATATGGAGTATTAGAGAAAATGAGGAATCAGGGATAAGTCCAGGTTTTCGGTTTAAGCAACTAGATGGATTAGAGTGCATTAATTGAGAACTGAGAAATAGGTTGGTGGGGTGGGGAATCAAAAGTGCTGTTTGACCTGTTAAACAGGAAGGTAAGCTGGTGGCTAATGCAATAGACCAGGGTTCAGATATTGGTGACTCTGTTTGGGGTGACGGCGGTACAGATGGTGGGAAGTGTTCAGATTCAGGACCCTTTTTGAAAGTAGAACTGACAGGACCAGCTGACTGCTTGGAACTGTTTCAGCCTCTTTATAGAGCTTCTGGTCACTCCTTTAAGATGTTGTTCTCTAAGGTTCTGCATTTAGTCATCTGTAATTTTATATCCTTTCCAAGGCTTCGAGTACCTTATACATGAGGACTCCCTGACACTAATACAGTGCCAGGTATTGTTTGTAGTGTTATACAGATATTAACTCAATTAATTTTTATAACAACCCAATGATATATGTATTATTTTATTAGGGAATTAGGTGAAGTATTTTATACTTTGAATTATTTGGAGTATTCAAATTACTGTATAATTATGAAGTAATTTATACACTGTCACAAAGCTAGTAACTGCTAGGACTTAAAGCCAAGCAGTCTTTTTCCAGAGTCCTGCCTATAAGCAGGATGCTTTACAGCCTCTGAAACCCAAATCCAATTGAACTCCCAGACACTTCTGAGTTGTTTATATTAACTTTAACATCTGATAAAAACCTGAATTCATCCTGTGTCTTATCCAATTTGGAACAGCCTCCTGTATTCCCTGTATCCATTTCTTTTCTTCCAGCCCCATTCCTACCACCTTAATTAGGGCTCTCAGAATTTCCTAATTATTTAAGTGTTTGTATATTTATATTAATATTTCTGGATTCAGCATCAAAGTCAAAAAATTAAAAGATTTTAAAATAAAAAAATCCCTCCGTCTCCTGCCTCCAGCCACTCCATGTTTCTTACCAGAGGCAGCCATTCTTAAGAGAGATATTCAATATACTAATTTTACCATTCTTTCAAGACACATTAGATTCATTGATAAATATTCATATAAACATAAATGTCATATCATAAATGTCATGCACACATACTGTTTTACATCTTGCTTTTAACACTATATTGTAGAGCTTGGAGTTCTTTCCATATAGAAATGTTACATTATTTTACTGGTTATATTGTATTCTCTCATATGAACATATCATCATGTATTTAACTAGTCCCAGAGTGCCTTATAATTTCTTGCTTGGGTTACTACAACAGCCTGTTAACAGATTTTACTGCCCTCAATATTGTCCTGCTCTAATCTATGTATTTCCCAATGTAGATACATAGAGAGTAGTCTTTCTAATGCACAAAACGGATTTTGTTAGTCAATCAAAACCATTTATTTGCTTCCATTCAATTCATGACCAAATTATACCCTAAATACTTTGTTCTGACCTTCAAGACCTTTCTTATTCTGGCCTCAATTTACTTCTTGATTCTTACCCATTATACTCATATACAACAGATATTCAGAACTTCTTGCAGCCATATAATAAACTCTTCTCTCTTATATTTTAATATATACATCTGGGCCCCTACACATTTCATTCTATACACCTGTAACATACGTTCCTTCAATTTGTGTGTGCTCTACGACTCACCTCCACCCAGAAATTGTTCATGATTCTCCTCTAGTCCAGAATTAAGGTTCCGCTCTATTTTTTTTATACCACTCGTGCTGGTTTTTATCATATGCTAAACACCCCGTACAGAAATTTCCTGTTTACATATCTATCTCTAGCCTGAATTTAAGGCTTTGCTTTGCTCTCCTGCAGCATTGATGGTGATCTGTCATGGGTTTCTAGTATACTGCAGGCTTCCTAGGTTCAAGGATTCTGTGTGGTTCACAGATGCAGCTCTTATATGTAGCACAGCACCTGACATGTAATTGGCACTATTACTATATGTTGAATGAGGCCAGATAGGTGACAGATGCCTCAAAGAGTGTCACCAAATACCAGGTCTGGTCCTCAGATTGTCAAATCAGTTTACTAGAGAAATGACACCTACTTAAAACTAAATAACAATGCCAATTTACAACAGGATGTGTCAGGTGGACAAGACAATCCCATTAAGCAACCTCATGTGCTTTCACCACCTAATAAAACTACATGGGAAAAATTACACTTCAGTCATGATGGAGTAAGCACACTCCACTCTGTTTTTGCCACTGAATGCAGCAGCTACAAACCCTGGACAGAACTGGAGCAGCTAGCTGAAAACTCAGAAAAGTAAATGGTAAGAAGCTATTAGGGAAGGAAAACAGAATTCGAAACACCACTGAATTATGCATGAGTGGTTTTGGATCTTTTTTCTTCACTATCTCCAGACTTGGACTAAAAGGTGGCCCAGAACATGGAACTGTGCACCCGGTGTAGGCAGGCAGAAAGAACTCCAAGAGAAGCCCTCTATTTCTGATCTGAGGAGTAGAAAGAGGCACACTACAAGTCAGATGGATTAGAGACGTATTGGAGGAAATTTTATTTTTTTCATTTTTGTTTTCTCCCATCCAGGCCCCCAGATACCCCTGCCAAGCTGATCATAGCAGGTGGTAGTGGCAGATGCGATCGTGATTGGGCAGGCACCTATAACTCTAAGGGTGGGAACCCTTCTCTGTCACCAAAGGAACTGTGTCCCAAGAGTGTGGGGAAATTCTCTGTTGTTTTGTTCCTTTCTCCAGCCTCCCTCCACTTGGCTTCCATGGGAACCTGGTCTCAAAAACAGAAAGTGTGATTCAGAGATAAATACTAAAGTTTCAGATTTCTAGCCAGAGGACCAAGAGGTGGGTGGGAGAAGCTGGGAAGTGTCAAGGAGATAATGGAAAAGGGAGAGCTAAGAAAGTGATCCCATAACATTGAGCATGAACTCTTGGGTCCCCCCTGAGTTGTACAGGCATAGATTTGACCCTAGACAGCACAACAAATTTTGGGGAACTGGACTGTGGAATAAAACACTGCCTAGGTCCAAGATTAGCCACTTGGTGAGGCACATATGAGATAAACTTTGATAGCATTGCAAAGAATTTGAAAACTGAAGTGATAATGGAGCCACAGGTCATAAAAGGTGGATATGAACCTGTAGACTGAAGCTAACCAGGTTGGCTGCTACTTTAAAAAAAAAAATCAATATTATCCATAAGATTCAAATAGCACCAAAAATTACCTAACATTATATTTGAAATGTCCAGAATTATGAGATGATATTGAGAGAAAGATAATTGTATATGATCATTTGTGATTATTTGGGAGTGACATAAAGTTCTCACAAATACTGGTCTTCTGGCTACATTTCCAAACTGACTGTTCACGCAGTCTTTCTTTAAATGTCTTAATAGAACTCACAGAGTTACATTCAATTCCTTTGTTCTTTCTGCTTTGGCCCTAGAGGGAATTTCTGGCTCATTAATTAATTTATTTGTTGACTCATTCAGAGATTAAGTCATTGATTAAAAAGACATTTATTGAGTACTTACTGCATGTCAGACACTGTGCTGGATGCTGGTGACACAAACATGAGTAAGACAGTATCTCTGTCCTCTAAATAAAAATGACCAACACCACGTAAGGTACAGGTTCAGTGACAGAAGCTTGTGGGGGCGTAAGGAGTTTCATCTCATTAGGCAAACTTTTAAGTCCTGAGTACACATAATAAAATGGTTCATTTTATCCAGACTTCTTTTCTTATCCACTAAATGGTAGGAAAGAGGGCATGTTAATTAGTTGGCATGTTAATACACCAAAGAATTGTACTTCATTCAACAGTGTTTACTTTGTTCAAGGATTATTTTGAAGGGTCTACTGTGGGCCAGGCCTAACCTAGGTATGGAGTTTTATGCCAGCCCAAACTTATCAGCTGCTCTCAAGCTGTATCTGCCTCAGTGCAGCATGCAGAGAGGAAATGGAAGCAGGGAAGAGCTGCTCTTGCTTCTACTTTTCTTTATTCAAAACTGGATGCTTGATATAGGCCACTTACCATTCAGTCCTAATTTTAGTATTGTTTAATCAAATCAAAAGCTTCCAAAAGGATTAGCAAAAACTGAAGCCCTCAAATCTGTGATTACAATTTAATTTTACAGCCCTCAAAACATGTTCTTCAATTCATCTGGGGAACTGGAACTTTGAAGCTTGGTAGCTGTTAAACAAAGGGAAATCAGACTGTCTTAACAATACAGAATCAAAGAATGTCTGAGACACAAGGGATTTTAGAAAGTATTTGGTGTAGAAGCTGCAAAAAGGAAGCCCTTGGGCTGAATTTGGCCTTTAGATATGTTTTGTTTGGCCTAAATGCTATTTTTTGATAATTTCACATGAAAAATCATGTGGAATCTCTTAAAAATCAGATGTCACAACACTGGCTCCACATTCTCCCATGGCAAATGCTGACCTTCTTCTACCTTTTACATCACCTCGCTGGACGCTGTCTCATCTGAGATTGTGACCTCTTAATTTGGTCCAATAAACTCATTTTACTGATGAGAAAAATAAAGCAAAGAGAAGAGAAAGGACATCCCTAAAGTCATACCTTTAGCTAGTAGCAGCTGGCCTCAGATCCCTTGTCTCCTAATTCTTGAGTATTGCTATTTTCATTATGAGAGACAAAGTAAGAATGATTTGAAAATGTTTTTGGTAAGTTAACTCATAACCATAGAGTAATGAAACAGGCAAGAGTTTATTTAAGAAAAAAAAATCTCAAGTTAATTTTTTGTGTGAGCCCATATTGTAGGGTACTAAAATGCTTTCAGACTATCCTCGTTATTCCTTCTCTACCCACAAGTAAAGGAAAGACGGTAAAACGAAGGAGGAGATAAGGGAAGGATTCAAGCATTTTCTAGGAAGGTGATTACAAGCCTAGAAAATGCTATTGGATAACATACTGTAACCTTGCGATGAAAAAAACTGCAGTGAAACAAATTCTCCCTATCTCATTTGTTTTATGAACCTGCTCATTCCTTATGCAAATGGCAAGTGAATTCCAGTTATGCACAGTGGAACATACACTAATATTTTTTTCTGCCGTGACAGAAGGGCAGAGCATCCCCCAAAGACAGAATTAACCTTTTGCCATTAAGTGCTCCCACAGAAATGTGTTTATACCTCTATCACAACACTTAATACTTTCTGCCACGCATTAGCATTATCTGTGCTCGTCTGTGCCTACCAGACAGTATGAGTTCCCTGAAGGCTAAAACTGTCTTGTTCATTCTGGATCCACCATAGTTCCTAACACTGTGGCTTAGCATGGGCAATCCATTCCTTCACTGACGATTTCCTAAATGCCAATTTTGTGGAAAAGCCTCTAAACATATCATGGGATTCAGAGATTAGTTCAGAGTAGACAATCAGCTCTATGCACATCAGGTACACATTGATCTTGTTTATCTTCGTATTTCCAGCACCCAGAACAGTGTTCAACATTGTCAATAATATGTGGGTGGATGGTATGAATGATGGATGAATGTGGAATAGACTTACTGTGTGGAACCTAACATGTAGTGGACCAGAGAGAGAAATGAATGTTATAATGAAGATGCAGGGACCTTCTTGGGAACATAGATTAGGATTAATGAAATAAAGTACTAGTTATGTGATCTGGGACTCGGACAGAGACTAGTAATGGAAAGAAGGAAAAAATAGCCTATAAAAGGGCTGGAGTAACTGATGACATCGCTAAAGTCACACATCCTCTGGCCTAACACTATATGTGTCTATTCTTTGTCAGGCAGCGTGGCAACACTTGGAACCCAGAGCTGTATCCACATGTCTGTAGAGGCACCAGTTTCTAATATCTGCAGAGTCTCCAATTTATAATTGTGTCTGAAATACAGGCAGTTGACCTCTAAATGCTCATATTGAAATGCAAATGAACACAGCAGCTGCAGAAAGAAGAGTCTCCTTCAGGGAGCTTCAGAAACTCAACAGGGATTGTACACTTCTACATGCAGAACACCAAATTTTAAATTTAAATGATTCACCATGAACAGCCGGTTGGCAGCCCTCTGATGGATATGTTATTTCAGATAACATCTCTCTTTCATTCACATTACAGTATTTTGAGGAACTTCCATATGGTGTGTAAATGAAGGAAGAATTCCACTGGGATATGAGAGCTGGCGGTAATGATATTATTTAAAGCAGTGTGTGGCAAAAACCATGGCATTAGAGTCTTCCTACTACATGCTAAGACAAAACTCCTCAATCAGACCTTTCCCACTTGGCCCTGTCTGTCCATCTTCATTGTCACCATTCTTTTCCATGAGTTTACATTTTAACAGTGTTTTATAATGTTTTCTAAAGATAGTGCTTACCCATTTCTACTTGATTAGCTTCCTATCGTGCTTTAAAACATAGTCTAATGGTCACTTTAGTGTGTATTCTTGATAGAGATTCCCAGGTGGAATTGTATGATTCTTTTCCAGAGATTTCCCATTTTGAAAACAATAAAAATAATACTTTCTTGTACAGTTGTGAGAATTAGAGACAATACATACAGAAGTCATGACCCACAACAGGTACTAAATAATTAAAAACTTGCTGTCATTATTGCATACCTAGTACAATTTACATATACAAGATCAGTAGATTAGTATCAGATATTTGTAAAATTAGCACTCTCCACCTTTGAGAATGACTATACTTATTTATTCATAAAATGTTCTCAAGTTTATGCTTCTGACAATAAGTGATGCAAAAATTTTAAGTTTCATTAAGATTTTTACTTCTAATTAAAAATAACAAGGATGCTAAATGAGAATCCCTTCTCTTATAATAAGCACTATAATTGAAATGGAGTAGAAAATTGCAAAAATGAAATACATTGCAGTATACAAACCTTCTGCAAAGAATTCAACCACAAAATGCATAGTTCACAAATTGTACACATGGGAGATTAATTATCATCTCTAATGCAAGAGATTTGATTAGGGTAGAAAGTAGATTTGTATAAGATGATAGACATTGGATCATTTTTATCAAAAAGTATTTATGAAGCTCCCTCTTATGAGTATGGTAGTCACTGTACCAATAAACTTCCGTATTACAGGTATCATTTTAAAATCATAACAATGTTACTATCGACCATGACAATGATTATTTTCTACAAACCATTTTATTCTGAGTTGGTTGTTAAAGGAGAAGAGATAGTAGAAAATATCCCACAGATGCTAGATGCTGGGTGCTTTACATTTGTGAAATTGTTTAACCCTCACTGCAAACATACAAGCTAAGCATTATTTTCTGCCCTTGTTTAGATGACAGAATTTGGACTAAGAAAGTTAGAATGAAATGTCAAATGGCATAAAGCTAAAATGTAGTAAAGGAAAATTTCAAACCCAGTTCCATCTGACTCTATAGACTATCCTTTTTCAGTAAACCAATATCTCCCTTAACTTCTTACAAACATAACAAGGTCACTCTTGTCAATGTCATTTTCCTCCACTTGAAAATGGGAATAATCATCTCTACTAACTTCTGAGAGTAGCACTTGAGAAGCAAATTAGATGTTATATGTAAAATATTTTGATTAACAATAATGGTTAATATTTATTGAGAAATTACTGTTATTCTAACTTAACCATACAAAAACCCTGTGAGTAGATATTACCATTAGCCTAATTTTTATATAAGAAAACTGAGTTTCATTTATGTTGAACAATTTTTCTAAGGACAAACAGATTGAAAACACATCAAATTATAAAGCATTGCTAGTAGCTGAAAACTATGGTACTTTATTAACATAGAGAATCATGGAATAGTGTAATATAATATAAGAAACCATTTTCTGAAACATCAATTTTCTTATTTCCTAAGCTCAGTACCAACTTACTTTCAACATACATATCATCAGTGCACCAGAGAGACGCAGCACACCCTGGGTATTTTTCAATGGACTGGCATTTATTACTGTGTGTTAAAGATAAGATCCAATAACATGGAAACCACTAAACTACATCTCCTTGAGACTACTCAGTGAGACACTGATTTTTCCTGCTTCACATAATTCTAAAAAGTTCCAAATTAGGTTCAATTGTGGGCGTTATCTCAAACTAATGTTTTGCATTGACAGAAGGCAGTGCAACATAATAAAATAAATTATTTTAGAGGCTTAGATTCAAATTGTAGTTCTTAGTTTTTCAGTCATATGTCCTTGTCTGGGCAAGCCAAACTTCTCTGAGCCTTTGTTTTCTCATGTGTAAAATAACAACAATAATATCTGAGGATCAAGAGAGAGCACATGAATGAAAGAGCAAGAGGAAACTATGAGCCATTTTTCAATTATAACAGATTAATATTATTTTATAATCTGTAGATCTGAGGGTAAGCTATACTAGTTCTCCAAGGAAATCTTAGCTGGTTCATTCTGGTTCAACATCTGATTACAATGAAGCAGTTCATAACTGAGACATTACTATCCTTTGAAAAGAATTTCTGTGTCTTAGATCTAGTTGGTGTTGGAGGTTAAGGTGGGACCCGCCCTTGAGTACATTAACTATGGCCAATCTCCAGATGTTTCTGCCATGTGTCTGAAATACTTTTTCCTTATTAGTTTCCAAGATTAATCCATTTCTTAAAATAATTAGAGAGAAATGTGATAGAGTTAAAGAAAGTATTCACAAAGACATTTCAACTGTATATAATCTCTAATCTAAGAGGAATATCTTATAAAATATTATCATGTTTAAAAAGAAATAATAAAGACAAGCAACTGCTTAAATACACTATCCACTTTACCATTATGAACGTGCATTGATTTTATTATAACCTGGACTTCAATCCCTTTGACTCATGGGATCGCCAGCTCAGCACAAGGCTCTGAGCTGCATGCTGGGGGGACCAACAGAGGGGAAAGGGACACCTGCCTCCTAACCTGTTTTTTAATTATAATGGGATATACATTCATTTATTAATTCAACAAATATGTATTGAGCATCAACTACATGCCAGAGCTGTTCTAGTTAATAGAGTTTTCAGCAAATATTTGTTAAGCATATGGTATATTCTAAAATCTGTGAAGTTGCCTAATGATAGCAGAGAAATTAATCTCATGTATATTGTTGAGCTTATGTATAGTCATAGAGCCTGAGATTTGAGACTGTTTTGCAACTGACTATAATCTTGCATAAGTCATTTACCTTCTCTAAACATTATTTTCCATTTTTATTAAAAGAACACTAATAGTAACTACTTCATAAGATGGATGGAAGCATAAAATAAGATAATGTAGAGAAAATGTGGGTAAGAATAGAGCCTAGCAAGCAACTGCTTATTAAATGTTAATTATGATAATGATGGTGATAATGGGGCCATTTATATTATCCCCAATTATTGAATTAAGCTGTAATCCATAATTGGCTGCATAGAATACAAATATTTTTACTAATTTTGATGAACTCTTTCGTTTTACCTAGAATCTAGAAGGCCGTATAATTCTTTCATTAGAGAAGTTGAAGTATTCTTATCCTCATGCATTCTCCATTCCCTGACGGCCAGGCAATGGGAATATAACCCAGGATCAGTAAATTGGAAGCTCTCTCCAAGGAATCTGGAGAAAGTAAAGTAAAGCAAAAGAATGGCTGTTATTTATTTGCAATGAAGTTTGCGATAAGGTCCAAATGCAGTTATTGCTAAAAGCTGACTTTCCTATTTCCTGGAAGCCTGGGAGCTGGTCCAGGTTTCCAAACTTGGTCTTCCAGCTACCACTGCATCCTGAGAGGCCCCAACATTCTTACAAATACTGATTTTTATTTATATTTATTTATTTTACTTAAAAGAGTCAAGCTAAGATTGATTTGCAGTGACTTCAACCAAAACCCCTATAATGAGTCAAAATAATTTTTTGGAAAAGCCACTTATTGTCAACTGGATAACTACTTATTATTTAAGTTCTAATTAAACTATTCTTTTTATAATTATTAGTGGCTTGGCTCTATTGAGAGTTCCATAGGTTTATATGGGTGTTTACAGTTCAACAGAGGCAAATTATTTCATTTTATGTCACACGAGAACCGTGGACCAAAAGATTTCCTGAACCGACTTTGAGAAAGCAAATGCAGACATCAAATGAAATTCACTACTGCCTTCCCTCATCTGGGATAGGAGATGCCTTACACCCAGGAAGCTGATTCCTCAAGAAAGAATACCCTCCAATTACCTGTGACTATTTGAATCTGGCAGTTCAGTTTAGAGAAAGAATCACTAGACAAATTTTCTTCTCTCTCTTGTCTGCTGAATGAGCTTAATTAAATATTGCCTGAGAGCATAAAAGGAAATCCTGGACTATGCCTACTTCTGTACCTCCTCCAAGGAAACTCAGAAACATGGGAGGAAGGAAGAATGGCAACAGGGAAACTGATACAAGAAACTAAAAATTTCAGGCATCAAGGGAACCTGTACTGCAGAAAACTTGCTATGTGCTTTTTAGACAGTCAATTAAAATATCAGTTTTGTTTTCCAAATCTTTCCATATGATGTCCAATAAAAGCTAGTTACCCAGGACTTTTTATATATCCCCCTTTTGTGGTGATATGCTATATGTCAGACTTTTCCATTTTCCTCTGTGCTAGAAACAGAAGTGAGGTTTTGATAGTACTAAGATGGTACTAATTGCTAGAGCATCTAGGAATATAGAGTCCTATAAACCTCTAGCCTTTCCTCTGCAGAAGGGTGACTAATAAGATACAGTCTTACCAAACAATGACCTGTATCTCAAACATAAAATTAAAATTTTTTTTATTATTCAAACCATGGTCATTTGGAATGAAGTAAAACCAAATTCAAAATCAAGCTATTACCCCAGCCTCAGATTCAAATCTTACACTAGTAAGATTGGGCAGCTCTACAGGGGACAAATTGAAGAGCTCAAGAATGTCAAACGATCCAGAGAGCCCAGCTTTCTAATGTACAGGCAAGCCAGTTTATTACCCTGGACTTACTCAGAGAAAAGGGAACAAAATGGCCAGCCCTGCTCTCAGAAGAGACTGTGCCCCGCCAAAGCTTATTTCTATAGCAAGACTGCACGAGGAAAGAGAGAAAAGGGCATAACCTGTGTCTCTGACCTTTGAATCCACAGTGACTCTACACTCTATCAAAGGTGGCTGAGACAATATCCTGGAATTGGGCCAAATTATTACTAAGAAGAGTAGTTTTCTAAGGAAAATTTCTTAGAAAGAAAGTATTAGGTGGATTACTTTCTCTAGGAGTCACGGTTTGATATTTTTTAAAGTTTTTTAAAAATTTTAAATTATTATGGGTACGTAATAGTGGTATTATATATCTTTACAGGGTACATGGGATGTATTGATACAGGCATACAATGTGAATTCATCAAATCAGGGTAATTGGGTATTCATCACCTCAAGCATTTAACATTTTTTTGTGTTAGGAACATTCCAATTCCACTCTTTCAGTTAATGTTAAAAAATCATTAAGCACTAGCATCGTGCTGGCATTATCCTAGAGAATGATGGGCATGGCATGGCCATGCACTTTACTCCTAAGGTACTGTAACCTAGGGGGAATGTTTAACTGGTGTTATTAAAAGCAGTAAAACTAAAACAAAACAAAAATGCAAACAAAAAACAAACTCTTCCCAGAAGAGATCATTTTAGCTTAGGGCAAAGGAGAATGCTATAATGATTATTCCAATGCCACAGTCCAGGAAAAACACAGAAATGCCAGGTAGAATTCAGAGGTAGCAGGCACTGAGCACTAGAAATGTCACAAAAATAGAGCAGCTTATTTTTAACCAGGTGGCCTCACATTAAACTTTCACAGACAGACTTCTTGGCCAATACTTCTAACAACTCTGTATGTTGAGAGCAGCCTTTATAGGTTAGACCAGGTATAGAGAGATTTAACAACTTGCCCAAAATTACAGAGACAGAAAATGGCAGAGAAGTAATACTGCTAAACACGGCTTTTTATATGCCATGGGTTACCTAGCCAAAGCATGAATAAGGTGTTTTACACCACAAAACATTTTTGAATGTTGTTTTTATATTTTGCTAGAATTTCCCAATGCAACATACGCTAATTAAAGTAGAATATGCAAAACATTCTAACCTGGAAACTTTGTGACAAGAAGAGTTAGAGTTTGTAGTTAGTTTATAAATGTACAAACTGTCGTGGCCCGATTGCAGAATGGGGGACGGACACAGAAAGAAACACACAGACACACAGAAACACACACAAAGATGGTACAAGACTGCAGTACTGATTACACCAGTCGCTTTATTTTTATACTTTTCTCTGTCTGGCAGCTACTTCCTGGCATGTGACTACCTTGGGCACCTTGAGGAAAACACATTTTCATTCCTTCCAGATGATTGCTCAAGGGAAGCGGATGTTTGCATCCTAACTTCTTGACCTCATCACCGTGTGCAGGACAATGAGGTGCCTTGGCTTGTTTGCAAGACCCCAGGCCCTTGGCTATCTGTATGTTTCTCTCCATTGTGACTAATAGAGATTGGTGACTTCCATTTGTTTGAGTTTCATTTCTCCATACAATGTAATTTTGGGCTTAATTCTTTCTTAGAATTACATTCTTTCATTTGTTCTGAAGTGTTGGGATTCTTGGCTCAGTGAATTGCCAGAGAAACATAGTGTGTGGAAGAAATTGTTCCTAATAATGATATAATGTATTGAATTTTACTAAATGCCAGAGACTACGAGCTATAGAGTGAATTGTGTTCCCTCAAAATGTGAGGCTTTTGGGAGAAAATTAGGTTTAGATGAGACATCAAGGGTTGGCCCCTCATGGTGGGATTAGTGCCCTTAGAAGGAGAGACACCAGAGGGCATACTCTCTCTTTCTCTCTGTTTCTGCCAAGTGAGGACATAGCAAGAGGGAGACTGTCTGCAAACGACAAATCAATCCCTCACCAGAACCCAACCAGGCTGGCACTCTGATCTCAGACTTCCAACCTCCATAACTGTGAGAAAATAAATTTCTGTTGTTTAAGCCACCCAGTCTATATTATTTTGTTATGGCAACCTGAGGTGACAAAGACACTATGTTAAGTGCTTCATACATGCTATTCTATGTTCTTCTTATAAGATCTCTATCAGGTGGGCATTTAATATCATCCCAGATTTATGGCTGAAGAAAGTGAGGAAAGAGAGTTTAAGCAATTTGTCCAGTGTCACAGAGCTATTAAGAGGCAGAGCCAGGTTATAAATCTAGCCTGTCAAATGCCAAACCTTGTTCAAAGCCACTCTACTATGATGTCTTCGATATATATAACTTTTCATTTATATAAACCCACCACTCATGCATCAATTGGCTTAATAATATTTGTCACACTTATTAATATATGTGGAAATACCTTATATTTCTTTATGGAACATTTTTAGGTCTGATGGACTCTGCTCCTCCTGCAGTAACCGTATGAAAGATGCACATGGAGGACAGTTTCTAATCTTCTACTCACCGTTAGTAATTTTGCCCTAGGGACTCTTCACTACTACTGCATATCACTAAGGTGTCAGCCACACTTCTTTTAATTGTCTGTACATATCCACCTGTGTTCACTTAAAACTTGAACTGTTTTAAGCAGAACTCATCTTGTATACCCCAATCTAGCTCCTTTCCCTATTTCTCTATTTACAAAATTTTCTCAGTCTTTTAAAATTGAAAAATTGAGCTCGCCCTTGCCTCCTCCCTTTCCATCAACTCTGCCGAGTGTCACCAAGTTTATGCCACTCTTCTGTCATCTAACAGTAGCTGCTGTGGCACTCTTAATTCCCAGTGGCTTAATGAGATAAAAGTTTATTCCTTGCTCACATCCAATGTTAATCACTCCCTCATCCAATAAACTCTGAATGATCTTGTCACGTTAACCTTTTTAAATCTGGTTTTCGATCACATCATTCTCTTCCTAAAAAATCTTTAACAGTTACTTAATAGGTGGAAGGCAATTCCCCAAAATCATGGCTTAGCATGCATGATTCTTAAAAAATATATTTTCATATTTTCATTTCCAGCCTTATCTGTTACTACATATGACACCTCTACTCTGGTTGAACTGGTTTACCGTCTATCACCTGAACAGGCTTTGTAATTTCTCAACTCCATTCTTCAGTTTTCCTAGCCTTCTAAACTTGGAATAATCTGCTTACAACTTTCCCTCTCACAGCCTAACCAAGCTTTAGGACTCAGCTCAAATGCTAACTATATCATTAAGTCCTGATCTCCCCAGATACGAGCATTCTCTATCTTCTCTTATGCCTAGAGCCCTTAAGTCATGTTCCAATCATTTTCTACCTGTCATGTATAACTTTGTATTGAGGATATCCCCAGATGAATTATAAGATACCTGAAGGAAGAGATTAACCACTAAGTAAGCTTTGCAACCTCTCTTATAACTCTTAAAGCTAGCTCAGGATCTTGCTTAATGGATGTTCAAAAAAATGATAATTTTATGAAGAAGATATAAAAGAAATTTAATAAATGCCTTGAATTTGTATCAATACTTCATTCATCAAAAATAAATCATGTACCATTTAGGTCATATTTATTATCTGTTCTTATAGTCATGAAGCCTTGAACTAATCAGTAAAATATTTTGGAAGCAATAGCTCAAATATCCTGGATGTATTTCAAAAGAAATTGAATTGTGAGAGTCAGTGGGAATCACCATAGTAACAGAGGAACCCTATAATTCTTGCAGTCACTTGGGTGTAGACTGGCATTTATATATCACTACAGAAACCTGGGAGTTGCTGCCCATCGGGAGCAGCAGGAAAGTATATCAAGTCAGGGTAATTAACAGTAGTGACAACCCCCTAGAATATCCAGCAGTGTAATACAATAGAAGTTTATTTTTTATTTATGTCACGGTCTGATGTAGATTTTGAAGCTCCCCTGTGTCTTTCAGTGACTCAGGGAACCAATATCTTTCTGTCACATGACTTTGCCATCTCTGAATCCGTTGTTTCTGGTCACATGGATGTAGAAGGGAGAATGACACTAGCATCTCTTGTGAATTTTTAGGCAGCTGGCCTCTAAGTGGCACACATTACTTCAGCCCATATTCTGTTGACAGATACTAGTCAGGTACTACAAGGTATGTTTGCAAATGATGCTTCTCTAGGTGCTCAGGGTGAGGGAATGGAATTTGCTGAGCATCTAGCCTATGTCTGCCACACCAAGGCTCCAGCACTTGAAGGAATTTGGTATCTGGATCTGAGGGCTGTTCTGGAAGGAGTAACCACTGAAAACACATTTGCACTGGGTTTATTGGTAGTGGCAAAATTCATTTAACATGAGATTCCTTCAGATAACAACCAGACCTTCTTTAATGGGATTCCATAGCAGGGCTATGCTTAATAATAAGCAACAAATTTGTATTGATATTTGTTCCGAAACTCAAATATTTCAGCTATGCATCAAACATATCTGTAGCCCGGCTGAACTTTACCTATTCACCTTATCTCTACTTTCTAGTGTCTTTCCTCCTATCTTTAATCTTTCCAATCCATTTATGTCTCTGAACATGCCAGGCAAATTCCAACCTTTCCAAAGGTTGAGTGGCCTGTGAATTAGAATGCCATTATTATTGAACATTATTGGACAAATAGAAGACCACTTCATAAATGGACTCTTCTCTGTAGCTCGACTTCCCATGTGCCCAGGTTATTCTCTGAGTTGCGTCTCCTCTCCACTTACCCACACCATGTCCATGGTGCCCTTTCCAATTGTGCCTGGGTATTCTGACCTGCATTGATCCTCCTGTCCATAGCCTTCCATAACTCTTACACATCATGTCACACACTCCAGAGATGCTTTGTGACCTGACAGACTTTGTGGTAGAATAACATGGCAGTCAAAGCAATCTTAATAAAGCCAGTTCAGGTCCTTCCTTTGCCCAGATTCTCTAATGGCTTCATGTTTCACTCAAGTCAAAGCAAAAGTTAGTACAATGGCCAACAAGGCTCTACAAGATCTCCCCTTCTCTGACCCCTTGGCCATCATCATCTAATTGTTTCCTCCAATTTACTCTGCTGTAGCCACACTGGTCTCTCAGCTGTTTCCTTAAGTATGGCAGCTTCCATACATCTCCAGACTTTATTTTTGTGATTTCCTTCTCCAGCAATCATCTTCCCCCATGTCCACTTGGCTCACTCTCTCATCTCTTTCTGGGCTTTATACAACGTCACTTTAGCGGTAAGGTCATCCCCGACCACCCTATTTACATTGTACCCTCCCTCTAAATTCCATCTCCCTGCTTTATTTTTCTCCTAGCAATGATCACCATCCAACATGTTATATATTTTACTTATCTTTTTTGTTTTGATCTCTCTTCCCCCAACAAGAATGTATGTTCCATGAAGGCAAGTATTTTTGTCTGTTTCGTTTAGTGCTGTAGCTCCAGCATCTAAATAATAATAATAATAATGACTGGTACATAGTAGGCATTCAATGAGTATTTTATGAAGGGATAAATGACTTTTATAGTTTTAATAGTTTATCTTTTATTCCTGAACAGAATGTAGATAACCTGACGTCAAGTACCAGATCATACAGTTCTCCTGGATTTGAACCCAGCATTGTCCAATGTAGCAAGGACTTAATCATAATTTACTAATGGTGAATTATTATCTTTTAATAGTGAAGCTCTTTCACATCATTTTCTTAGGGACCATATCTTTGATGGAAGTCTCTATTGTGACTTCAGTGCCACATCACAGCTGTGGGGAATAGCAGCTTCTTTATTTAGTAGCCATCTGGCCTGAGTATCAGTTCTCTACAATTTTTAAAGGTTGTAACACTGGCAATTACCAAAATATCAACCACTAGGCCAACCATGAGGATTGTGGCAACAACCATCCCACACAGTTGTCATGGTGATGTGGGTAAACTCAAATATAGCCTCTGACACTTGCCATAAAACTGAAATTAAAATTAACTCTCTATATTGGCTCAGAGAATGGCTCCTGTTACAAGTATGCTGCACTAAAACACTCACATTAATATGAAGGCTAAGGCTGTGAAGAGGCAGAGGAAATCTCTGGGTTTTTTTTTTTTTTGGTGTTTTTTTAAAGTGTAATATTCTAATAATATGTTGTTAATCATAATTCCTAGCCTGGAGATTATTGAGAAATACATTTACTAATACCACATGTTGCATTTCTTTTCCACAATAAACTAAATACAAATATTTTTTTTAAAAGCACAATCGATTGTGGTAACTTTGTAAGTGTACAGTTTTAATGTAACATTTCTAGAGATCTTTTTATAAGATCTTTACATTTGTCATGCCATTTTATTCTCAGAATGACTCTAAAAAGTAAGTATTATTTAAATTGCGTAAATGAAGAAGGCAAAGGTAATTAACTGGCCTGAGGTTACAGAGCAAGTGAATGGTGGAAATGAATTTGACCCAGGTCCTCCCTCCAAAGCTCTCACTCCTGTGCATTTCTCAGTGTGGCTTACCTGAGCCATCTGAGAGACTAGAAGAGAATGCTGCACCAGATAGCTCAGAAAGGATGAGTTTAGGAAATAAAAGCAGGAGGATAAAAATTCCTTCTATAGGATAAATTTCTGTTAGGCTATGGGCATCAAAATCACAAAAGATATGAGAGATAAGGGATTTGGCTATTTGCTAGAATTCTTTGCAACCTGAGAAGTAAGTCTGCCAATTAGAGGATTATTTTATATTTTTATAAACATATACACATAAATATTTTTATTTGTATACAAATATATACATATTTGTCATTAAACACTTACGAACAACTTTATTAAAGTATAATCAACATACAATAAACTGCACATATTGAAAGTGAATTTGATAAGTTTTCACACGTGTATATGCCCATGAATCCATCACAACAATCAAGATAATGAGCATACACATCTCTTCCAAGAGTTTCCTCCTACATCTTTATAATCGCTTTCTTTTTTTTTTTTTTTTACTTTTGAAACTTTTTTGTTAAAATCTATGACACAAACACACCCATTCACCTAGGCCTGCACAGGGTCAGGATCATCAATATCATTGCGTTTCACCTCCACATTGTGTCCCACTGGAAAGTCTTTAGGGGCAACAGACATGGAGCTGTCATCTCCTATGATAATAATGCCTTCTTCTGGAATACCTCATGAAGGACCGGCCTGAGGCTGTTTTATGGTTATTTCTCTCTCTCTCTCTCTCTCTCTCTCTCTCTCTCTCTCTATATATATATATATATATATATACACACATATATATATATGTATGTAGAAGCAGTACACTCTAAAATAACAATAAAAAGTGTAGCTAAGTAAATACATAAATAGTAACAGTTGTTTATTATAATCATCAAGTATTATGTACTGCCCCTAATTGTATGTGCTATACTTTTATGTGACTGGCAGTGCAGTAGGTTTGTTTACACCAGCATCTCTAACAAACACATGAGTAAGGTATTGCCCTATGATGTTATGACCACTACTACATCACTAGGCAACAGGGATTTTTCGGCTCCATTATAATCTTATGGGACCATTGTCACAAATGCTGTCTGTTGTTGACATAAATGTCATTATGTGTCATATGACTGTATGTTGCAAGGTATAGGTTGAACTGGGGGGAAGGACATATGGATATCCAAATTTTCCAGAACTATTTCTTTAAAAGCCTATCTTTTCTCCACTGAATTGCTTGTGCACCTTTGTCAAAATTAGTTGCCCAAATACAAGTGAGTCTATTTCTGAGCTCCCTACTCTGGCCTACTGACCTGTTTATCTATTTATGCTGATTCCAATTGTTTTGATTCCTATAGCTTGAGACTAAATCTTGAAATTGGGTAATGTTAACCCATTAACTTTATTCTTCTTTTTCAAAGGTGTTTTGAGTATTCTAGGTCCTTTGCATTTCCATATAAATTTTCAATCAGCTTGTCAGTTTCTATGAAAAAGACTACTAGATTTTTATTGAAATTATTTGAATTTATAGATCGATTTTGGGAGAATTGACATCTTGAGTCTTCTGACCTATACAAACACTGTATCTCTCCATTTATGTAAATATTCTTTACTTTTCTGAGCAAAGTTTAATAGTTTTCAGGTACAAGTATTATATATTTTATCAGTATTTCTTTTTTTAATATTATTTTGAATAGTACTATTTTTTTCCAGCTTTAGTGAAGTATACTTGACAAATAAAAATCTACAAAGATGTACAAGTGGTGTTTTGGTATATGTATACCAGTGAAGCTAATTAACATATCTATCAACTCACAAAGTTTTATCGTGGTAGAAAAAATATAAGATCAATTCTCTTAACAAATTTTAAGTATAAAGTATTAACTACAGTCACTATATTGTACATAGATTTCTAAAACTTATCCTACTCAATTGAACATTTATACTATTATATCAACATCTCTTTATTTTCCCCACATCTCAGCTCCTGACACTCACCAGTCTACTCTCTGCTTTTCAGTTCAACTTTTTTTTTTTAGATGTCATATGTAAGTGAAATCATGCGGTATTTTCCATTTGGTGTCTGCTTTATTTCACTTAGCACAATGTCCTATAGGTTATCCATGTTGTTGCAATTGGCAGGATTTTCTCCTTTTTAAAGGCTGAATAATAGTCCATTGTATGTATATGTATGTATACATACTGTCACACACATATGTTTATCTAACATTTTCTTTATCTATTCTTTTGTCATCAGTCACTGAAGTTATTTCCATATCTTGGCTATTGTGTATAATGCCTCCATGAGCATGACGTAGAGATATCCCTTCAAGATACTGATTTTATTTCCTTTGGATATATATCCAGAATTAGGCTTACTGGATCATAAAGTAGTTCTATTTTTAATTTTTTGATGAACTTCTATATTGTTTTCTATAATGGCCGTACCAATTTACATTGCCACCAACAGTACACAGGGTTCCCTTTTCTCCATACCCTTGCTAACACTTGTTATCTTTGATTTTTTGGTAATAGCCATTCTAACAGGTGTGAGGTGATATCTCCTTGTGGTTTTGAGTTACATTTTCTTGTTGAACACCTTTTCATCTACCCATTGGACATTCGTGTTGTCTTTTTTTTTTTTTTCCAGAAGTGTCTATTCAGGCCCATAGTCCAATTTTTAATCAAGTTATTTGTCCTTTTTTGCTTTGTGCTATTGAGTTGTTTGAGTTCCTTAAGTATTTTAGATATTAACCCTTTATCAGATATATGAATACAAATATTTTCTTCCACTCCATAGGTTGCCTTTTCACTCTCTCGATTGTTTCCGTGGTTGTACAGAAGCTTTTTAGTTTGATGCAATCCCACTTGCATATTTTTGCTTTTGTGGCCTGTGCTTTTGGTGTGATATCCAAAAAATCATTGCTCAGGCCTATATCAAAAAGCTGTTTTATTCTAGTAGCTTTATGTTTCTAGGTCTTACATTTAAGTTTTCAATCCATTTTGAGATGATTTTCATATATGGTAAAAGGTAAGGGTCCAATTTTATTCCTGTATGTGTGTATCCAGTAAATGGTACTAATTTTTTTTTAAAAAATTCTTTTCTGATTATTTACTGCTATTATATAGAAATGCAATTGATGTTTGTATAATTGATCTTGTATCCTAAAAACTTAATAAACTCATTAGAACTTTTTTGGTAGTTACCATTAGATTTCCTAGATAGGCAATTATGTCATCTATTAACAAAGTTTTACCTCATCCTTAAAATCTGGATGCCTTTTATTTCTTTCTTTTCTTTTTTTAGCCTTCACTGTGGTAGTTTATTTTTTCCCATTTATTTTTTATTTGCATATACTAATGGGATACAAGTATAATTTTGCTACATGTATATATTGCATTGTGGTGAAGTCAGAGACATCAGTACATATTATCACTGGAACAATGCACATTGTACCCACCAACCCAAATCCCATCATCCGAGGCCTCACTCCACCCCTTCAAGTCTCCATTGCTCATTGTTCCACAATCTGCTTCCATGTGCATGTTATTTGGCTGCCACTTATATGTGAAAACCTGTAGTATTTGTCTTTCTGTGTCTGAGTTGTTTCACTTATTATTTCACTGTTCTTGTCTTATTTCACTGACTAGAAACTGGTGGTGAGAGCCAATCTTCTTGCCCGATCAGAGGGAAAAAGATTTTTATAGGTAGAACAATTTTCTGCCTATTATTAATTTGTGAAGAATTTTAACAGAAATTGTTGGATTTTACCATCTAAAAAATTACAGGTTGCTAATACAGTAAATTGCATTGATCAATTTTTGAATATTAAACCAATCTTACATTTTGAGATAAACCCTATATACTTTTTTTCCCCCTTGAGATATTGTGGTCTGTTTTTTTATACCAGGTAATGATGTCTTCATTGATTGAATTAGGAAGTATTCCTATCTCTTTACTTTTCGGGTAGCATTTACATAGAATTCATATCAATTCTTCCTTAAATGTTTGGTAGCAATTTATCAGTGAAACCATCTAGGTCTGGAGTGTTCTTTGTGGGAGAATTTTTAACTGCAAATTCAATTTCTTTAATAAATATAAGACTATTCCAGTTGCCTATTTATTCTCCAGTAAACTTTGGCAGTTTGTGAAGTTCAAGGAATTTTTTCATTTTACCTAAGTTGACTAATTTAGCTAAGTTGTTCATAGTTATTTCCTTATTTTCTGTTGAAACTGTGATGATGTTACCTCTTTCATTCCTGATATTAGTAATTTGTATTTTTTCTCTTTTCTTTTCTGATCAATCTGGTTTTTAGATGTTATTAATCTTTTAAAAGATCTAGGCTATAGATAATTATTGATTTTTCTTTATTGTATATCTGTTTTCTATTTTATTGATTTTTCACTCCGATCTATTGCTTCCTTTCTTCCACTTACTTTGTGTTTAATTTAGTCTTCTTTTCAAAACTTCTTAAGGTGGAAGCTGTGGTCATGGGTTTGAATTTTGTTTCCTAATTTAGCCATTTAATGCTATAAAATATCCCCAAAATATTGCTTTAGGTTTCTGCACTACAAGTTTTTTCAGTCTACATGCTGAGGAAAGACATTGTTACCTGTTTCATATGATTGCTGGGAACACTGTTCTCTCTAATCTTTCTGGGTGGTTCTTTCCCAGGTCTCAAGTATTTTTCTCACATGCATGTGTGACCAATACTCACCTGAGGTATCTCCATGTTGCTTTCCACATCAACATTTAGATGCATACATAGTAATAACATTCATCGGATGTCAGGCAGATGGCAGGGGTGAGGAGGGGATGGGTATATACACACATACTGGGTGCGGTGCGCACCGTCTGGGGGATGGACATGCTGGAAGCTCTGACTCAGGTGGGGCAAGGGCAATATACATAACCTAAACATTTGTACCCTTGTAATATGCAGTAATAAAAAAATAAAGAAAAAATACTCAGCTGAATGCTCAAGAGGGAGCCTCTGCTCCTCTCCAGAGTTGTCTCTTCCTGAAGTTCTCTCCTCTCCATTCCTATTCTGCAAACTCCAGCTTCCTTGGTCTCTCTGAACTCAATTCTATGTTCTCCACTCAGCAGGCTCACCTCCTTTATTACCTCTTAAGAATAACTATCTCCATTACTTGATGTCCAGTGTTTTGAATACTATTGTTTTATATATTTTGTCTGATTGATTGTTTTTGTTGTTATTTCAATCGGGAAAGTAATTCTAGTTTCTATTATTTCATCTTCTTTAGGGGCAGACATTTTCCCATACATTGTCATATTTATGCCTTACTGTAGATCTATGAATTAGGTATTATTTTTAATACACATCCCCATCTTACGCATGAGGAAACTGAAACTCAGAGAGACCTAGTGGTTACAATTTGAGTTTCTTTGTATAGGTCTTCTGGATCAAACTTCAGTGTTTCCTACAGTGCACCTGGCTGCCTCATGCAACTGATTCAACAAACTTATTGGGTCTCTCTTTGGTATATTTCAAATATCTTTAATACTTTGGGTTCAATTCCAGTGCCTCAGGAGTGTGGAAAAATTGTCTTTTCTACATCATGGGCTTTCCTCTGGGATCTCTTTGAGGACATTTTGATGGTGGATATACATCATGCAAAATTGAATGCACTAAGCACCTACTTGAATGGATAATTATTCTCATTTCTTAAATTCTGGAATTCAAGCAAGAAATACATCAGATTATTTTTCTTAAAACTTTCATATCTGGGCTCTTGATCTGGCAGTATATTCCATTTCCTTATAGCAAACTCCAAGGTATAGAATCATTGTTTTTTTTTGTTTGTTTGTTTGTTTTTTGGCAATGACAAATATCAAAATATAAGTAATCCACGAATTATACTAAGCCAATATTATCACACAAAATTCTAATTAACTGATATAAAGACACAAGTGGGCTTCTGCTCAGGAGATTTCATCACATATACTAGGGTAATGTGATCATTTTTGTTTTGTTTTGTTTTCTAAAGTATGGTGCTAATCAGTATTACATTAACAATGTGAATTCAGAATTCTCAGAGTAAGAAACTCAAACTGTGTCTTTTTTCTATTCTGTCATTCCACAACAATCATTACAAAAGACTTCCATGACCAAAGATGTTGAGATTTCTTCCCACCAATAAGCGAGCAATCAGTTCTGCAGTGAATACCAGCTAGGTATCCCCCAATTCAATTTCGACACTATCAACCCAGAGGTAGTATGAGATCCCACAGATTGAGGGCTCAATCCCCAAGACTACTCCCCTTTTGCCCACAGTCACAAGTCTGGGCCTCCAGAACTTCTGATTGACCAGCTTCAAGTTGGGGTTCTCATGACTTTCTCTTTGGGTTCAATTAATTTGCTAGAGTAGCTCACCAAACTCAGGAAAACTTACATTTCCCAGTTTACTATAAAGGCTATTACAAAGGATACAGAGGAAAGGATGCATAGGATGAGGTATGAGGGAAAGGGCATAGAGCTTCCATGTCCTTGGCGCACCACCTGCCAGGACCTTCCATGTGTTCAGCTATCTGGAAGCTCTCTGAACCCTCCCCTTTTGGGACTTTTATGGAGATGTCATTGGATAGGCATGATTGACAGCCATATAGAAATGTGATTGGACAAAAAGGTATGATCTAATACTAACAGGCTGAGCGTAGAAACACAGCAAGGCCTGTCTGTTCAGACTCTTCTTGCACTTGCTGTGCAGCATTCCTTCCTCCAGGAATGGGGCAAGACCCATTCTGAAATGAGAGTCTTATGGCCTACAATTAGGCAAGAGAATGTCTTTATAGCCAGATCCAAGACTGAAAGGCAGGGGAAGATTAGACTATATTTTTAGTTTCTGAGGCCTAAAGTGCCCCCAAATTATAACAAAATGTTGTAACAAGGGCTATGAGAGTTATGAACCGGGGACTGTGGATGAAAACACACACACACACACACACACACACACACACACACACACACACACACACGTATGCATGTATACCATGATATCGCAAGAGTATAACAAATAAAAGTAATGCTGGGTTAAAGAAAGGTATTTAAAGTCCTTTACAGCAGAGCTTGTCATTTTCAAACACATTGATGTACACTGAGTCTCTAAAGTATGGGTAGGGAATAATAATTCTCAATATATGTAACCGTGGAATCCTTTTCTCATACTGGATTAATGTTCTTTCCAAATAAAGTCTTGGAAATGTTAATGTAGAGCAAAGATGAGTAATCTCTAATCTGGGCATTAGCTGTGACACTTAGTTTATTTTATTTGGCCCTTACAATAGTCCAGCTACTCTCTCCCAGGCAATTATTTCTTAATTATTATATCTCGAATGGATTGTTTTCATTTTTCCAGTCATGTTTTAAGTTTGAGAAAGGTTCAAGTGTACTGAGCAATTGTTCAACTACTAAATGTACATTTAAAGGAAAATAAATGTCAGAAGATAAAATTCTAATGCATAAAGAAATATCCTCTAACCCACCTCAAATACTAGTAAGACATATACATCAGAGAGAATATGGACAACTCAAGCTGGACACTTACTGTAACAGAAAGGGAACCACTGCCAAGCCAGTGGAACCAACCTTTATGAATATTGGAAACTCTTTTAAATGTCAATAAATTTTATACATTCTGCAAATGTTATTTGTACTTTAAGTAACGTTGATTTAGAAAACATATAGTGGCAATAAACTACTATGATTTCAGTGATTTTTAAAATTAATTTATAATTCGGTAACTGCAACAGCTTGTGCATACATACAAGAATATGCAAGGCATAATGCAGCCCACTGACAAGGCTCAATCACAAAAGGCTTCTAGACCCAGCCCATAAATCTGCAGTGACCATGGGAACCACTATCCTAGGTCCTTTAGCCATTGACATTACTAAGAAAAATAAAGAGAAATAAAGTAGCATTTATTTAAGAACATTTATCAAATGCTTGCTTTATATAAAAGGCATCATGATAGGGATTTGTAAAACAGAGATAAGTAAGACAGCACCTCTCCTCTAGAAATTTATTTAATGGAGAAAGATAAATATAAAATGTTTACATGCTGATCTAACAATGTGAAAAATTATAGTTATATGTTGATGTGAGAAAAAATCCTACTGACTGTAGCTGCTTCAACTTCTTTGGGGGTGGCGTCATTTTTTTTCCTCTGTAGTCAATGACTTTCTATGTGGCAAAGTAACTTTATCTCAGAGTGGGTTTGGGTCCAAAGCATGAGCACTCCCTCTCCAAGGGTACAATTTTTGAAGGAGACAAGGAAACAAAGAAACAGATAAATAGTGCTACACAGGAAATGGGCAGTAAATTATTTTTGTGTGTAGAAATTCTGAGAGGGGAGGAGATAAAGATTACAGAGAAATTAAGGGAGAGGAATCAAGTAGCTTGGTGGTGAAAAGCAGATTGGGGAGTGGGAGTGTGTGTGGGAGACCACTGCAGGGTGATGTTAGACTGAAGAAATTAGTTTTTAATATAATGGCCAAAAGACTTTCATGGGTAGGATATTATTAAGGTAAATCTTACTATAACATTAGCATAGAGAAGTTCAAAAATCATAACTGTATGTGAATTTTTCTCAAAATAAACGCATCTGGGTAACCACCACTGGATCAAGAAACAGCATTGCTTCAACTCCAGAAAAACCCTCTTGGCCAAAGTACTTTATGTTGCTCTGAACCCATTTATTTTATCCTCATTTTTATTGATAGTAGTTGGCACACACATAGACGTCTATTTCAGTAGTTATTTGGGGGCACCAAAACAATGGGGTGGTGAATATGTGTTCAATACCTGGATTGGTGTGTGGCCAAAAGAAGACAAAAGGTAAATGAAGTGAAATGTGAGGGAACCAGAGTTTCAGTGAGAATAGAAAACTGGAGTGATTAGGAAACCATGAAAGTATAAGCTCATTGGAACTGACAAACATCTCGAGGTGGGCTCTTCCCTGAGCAGGACGTAGCCTGTGCAAAAGCACAGGAACTCAAAGAGGTACGCCATTTTAAAATGGAAGATCACTATCTGAAGTGGCTGGAGCACAGATATCACGGATTTAAGGACTAGAAGCTCAGACTTGAAAAATATAAATGTCTAATTTGAAGAGTTTTGACTGGAGCAAAGGAGTTTGGGTTCTTTCTGTAGACACCAGAGAACCAGGGAAGATTTAAGAATGGAAGTAACATGATGAGATTTGCTCCTTAGGTGAAAACTTTTGAGACAAAGTTTTTAGCATAAAATGGAGGAGGCAGAAGCTGATATCAAAAAGATTAAATAGGGAGACTATAATATTTGCAGTGAGAGATAATGAAAAATTAAACTGCAACACTAATACAAAGACATGAATTCAGGCAGTAATGAAGAAGGAGGGAACAGATGTGGAAAATGCCAAAATAGTAGAATTAACACTATTTATAGTCACCAGTTGGTTGTGTGGATGGACCTGTAGTATATATAATACATATAAAAGTAAATTATATGGTAATAACAGGAAATGGGCAGGGTAAAATACAGTTAAATATTTACAAGATTTTTAAGTGTAAATAAGAATCACCTTGAAATAGTTTATATTAAATTAAGGACTCATTGGTAATTTCTATTGAAAATTCTGAATAAACTATACTAAGAGATGAAACAAAAATGTTAAGAGGGGTGAGACAATAGAATAAAAATTACTCATTAATACAAACAAAGATAGTAAAGAAGGAGGAATAAAGAATTAAAGAACAAATTGGGTAAATAGAAAACAAATAGCAAACGAGATATAGGAAGATAATAAAAAGCCAAATCCTTGATTTTGCAATTTTATGATGCATATATCTGGCAAAGGACTCATAGTCATGGTATATGAGGAATTCTTAAAAGAGATATTAAAAAGATAATAAGCTCAAAGAAATGTTCAAAAGTCTTGAACACTTTACGAAAGAGGATGGCAACTTTTAAATAAACATATGAAAAGGAGTTTAACTTTTAAATATATCATGGAAAAGCCAATCAAAATCACGCTATGGTAGAACCACACATTCATGAAATGTGTAAAATAAAAAAGACAAAATCCAGTGTCGACAAAGGTATGAAACAACTTAAACTCTCATACGCAATAGGGAGGAAATGCTAAAAGGGATATTTGAGTAAATAATGAACTGGGTTCAAAAGTGGAGGGTAGTGAATATTTGTATATCTTTTCTTGCATTCCATAGTCATACCTAAATGATTTTAAGAATTATTTATCCTTGTATCTCTGACCTATATATTGACTATTATATAATGCAAATTTGATGATGGTTTTTTTAAACCTGATGTGTTTTATTTCTTTAGTTTAACATATTGGTTAAACTCTAGATAAATCTAAGTTCAATTCTAAGCTCCAGTGCCTAAAAGTTGTATGAGCTTGAGGAAGTTATTTGATCTCCCCAAATCTTGGTTTTATGATCTTTAAAATGAAGATTATAATAGTACTTCCCTCACTGAGAAGAATAACAGAGGTATTATATATAAAGTGTCCATGTTTATGTACCAAATGACATCTTTTGTCAAATAAGATTCCAAGGGGGGGACTAAAGAGTGCTTTCCATGACTACAGTAAGGAACTGATTCTGCACGTGGAGACCAGCCACACCAAAGTGCTCATGTGAGAGACAGAGAGCTGCAGCAGCAGGTCAAAGGGAGGAGTTTATAAAATCGTTTCCATAGAAATAATAACTCCATAGAAATCAGTTGAAGAGTTTTTCAAGACTATATCTAAGCAAGACTCCTAGCAAAGAAAGAGTCAGCGAACAAAGAACTATTTTCTGGAGGAGGCATTTCAGATAAAAAGGAGTATGGAAAGAGGAAGTTAGAACAGAAGAGGGTCCAGACCAACTGAAAAATTCCCTTCTTAAACACACTGGTTAAGGTTGTCATCAACTCCTTAGCAAAGAGGAATTGGAGATGAGATCAGAGCTACTGCTTACCTTTTATAACTCCACCAACGAAGACACATTAGTAATCTGTACACAGACATAAAATAGGACCACAGATAGACATGCTTCCCAATCTCAAGAGAGGAAGGAAGTCTGTGTCCTTAATAAACTGTTAAAACATACGAAATTAGCTACAGAAATCGAAATTGTGAACCATGAGTGGCAATGCTATTTATTCTCACAGATTTTTTCATAGAAGTAAAATTAAAAACAAAGAAAATGAATAAGCATTTGAAAATTTTGGACAGAGTTGTCAAGATCTGAAGTGGGAGAGAAGGAAATATACTCTCACACTATGCTTCTATGATTTCTGTATTTCAATGACCAGTACACTGTCCCATACTCCAACATTCCTCTCTACCCAAATAGGAACTGATATAAAGTTGCCAAGTTCTTGTTTTACCAGGTAATGACATTTAAAAACAATCACTTCACCACTTATTATCTCCATCATTTCTCAAAAGAACAAACTGATACCGACAACATAGGATAGCTATGACCTCAAGGGCAGAGTGCTTTATGAAGAACTCATTGCATTGTGCTTATTATGCTCACTTTGTTGCTGGTATGTGAAAATCTCTCTGTGGACTGGAATTGGTTCATGGACCAAGATTTCAAACCCACTTCTCCAATGCACTCTGGTGTTCCACCATCGTGGATGAAGGCACCTACGCCAGCAACTTAAACATTTTACTCCTATACAAATGTATATGGGCTTCTTATTATACGAAGTGGGCTATGTCAATCTCAACAAACTCCTTAGCAATCTTAACAAACTTTAACCCTTGCAGGCATTGACATATATATCAATATTGGCTCTACCTGATTATTAGAGTCAAGATTCCCTTTGGATGTGCTAGAAATAATATTAACCTTGGTTTAAACCTTCATGTATCATTTATAATGTTGAATTGTAATTTTTGTTGGAATGCCTATCTCCCTTCCTAGCCAGTAAACCTTTGAAGGCGGGAACTAGTTTTCCCCATCTTGGTACTCTTAAAACTAAATCAATATTCGGTACATTGTGAGCCCTTGTAAGTATTTGTTGAATGATCAAACAAATGGCTCTACTCAGGTTATGTTTCCCAAAACATCATAATTATACATAGTATAATTATGATACTATTTTATGGTTTATTTATGGAAGTATGAATTGGATCTGTACTTCAACACTCCTTTATTCATTCCTCAGACACATATGAACCCCTTACTATATGCCTCCACTGTGCAAACTGCTCAGGATAATGGAAATGAGTAGAATGTAGTTCCTGCTTTTAAGGATGTCAAAAATAGTGTCATTCTGGAGCTCGTATGATCCTTTAGCTCGTATAGTCTCTTATAGAAACATAGCCAATTTCTTGAATGATATAAATAATCTAATCATCTGAAATCTTCATAGAGTGAAAATACTTGCTCTGGTATGTTTTTCTTAGAGTAAAACCTGTTTATCACCATAAGTAGCAATACCCACTCTATTTATGTGAGAATCCTCCTCTTTAAAAAATTACAACCACTATCCCCATGACACGGTTTGCTTATATTGGAGCCTGAGCCTTAACCACTTTAAATGAAACAATAAATCTGCTTACTATTGCAAGTCTTGTTGTATTTGCTGTTCTCCTGTGCAAACCCTTCCAGCCTGCATTGAAAACGATGCTGCCAAAATTCTTGAAACCAAGGGTTTCGGAGGTTTGTTTCTGGCCGGAGCTTCAGATAATAATCATCAAACCACTTGACATCGGGTGATTGGAGCTTGATTGTAATTCCACCAACAGCTTCTCGCTGATATCCATCTGTCACGTCATACCTGTCAGCCCAGCCATCACTGTGGGGAAGCAAAAATACCCCAGAGCTTAGAACAGATATCTTTTAAGCAGATGAGTACATTTGTTCTCTTTTTGAAAAGGTTAGTCATTAAATGGCTACTTCAGCCACAGGATGGTCCTGTATTACACCTAGGTGATTATTGTTATAGCAGCTTGTTAGAATAAAAAGTGCAATAACACCACAGAAATTTTGGGTTGAAGAGTGCAAGAAGGCACTAACCTCATTACTTTGAACTGCAGAGAATAAACTAGAGCTTTTGGCAAAATTTTACTGGTTGCAAAATACAGCATATGCATGCAAGCTACATAATATCATCATTCACACTATTTAATGGACATTTAATAGCTAGGTCAAGTTACATTTTTTCTTTTACTTTATAATAATCATTATAATGATCATAAAATGAGAATGAAAAAATATTTCCAAAACATGCCTAATGTTAATTTAATCAACCTATGGCATGATATTTATTTTTGTTTACATTTTACAAGTGAAAAATACAGAGGTTTAAAAAAGTCTTGCTGATTATGGTCATTCTATTAAATGTTGATTTTTCAGAGCTTCCAACTGAAATATTTGTAGGCAAGAAAGTCTTCCAGGAGACTGTAGATTTGAATCAGGTCTTGAGGCTGAAATAAAAGCTTCTGCACAGCCAAGGAAACTATCATGAGAGCAAACAGACAACCTACCAAATGGGAGAAAATATTCACATGTTACACATCTGATAAAGGGCTGATAACTAGAATCTGTATAGAACTCAGGAAAATCAGTAAGAAAAAATCAACCCCATTAAAAAGTGGGCAAAGGACATGAACAGAAACTTTTCAAAAGAAGACAGACTAATGGCCAACAAACTAATGGCCATATGAAAAAATGCTCACCATCTCTAATCATCAGGGAAATGCAAATCAAAACCACAATAAGATATCAGTTAACACCAGTGAGAATGGCCTTTATCAAAAAGTCCCAAAACATAAATGTTGGCATTGATGCAGAGAGATAGGAACATCCATACACTGCTGGTGAGACTGCAAACTAGTACAACCTCTGTGGAAAGCAATGTGGAGATACCTCAAAGAGCTACAAGCAGAACTATCATTTGATCTGGCAATCGCAGTACTGGGCAAACATAAAATCACATTTTATATCAGAGTGCCTGAAAGAACTTCTTAACAATGGAACATCAAGGATGGTGACAGGGATCATACTTCTCAACATTACTATCCATTCTATGCACCGATCAGTCAAAGTAATCTAGGAATTTTAAAATAAAAGAGTTTGAAATGAGAGAGTTCATATTATAAGGGTATATGAGTATATCAAAATAAGAAAAAGTATTCTAAGATTATTTGGAAAATACTTGAAACAAAACATTGGAAATCAAAATAAAAGATATGAAAAGATGTTCATACCAGATTTTGGTGCACCTTAGGGTATCCAGGAAGAAGGAGACTCTGACTTGTCCCTTCTCACTGACATTGGAATATACACAGTTTGTGCTGTGTGTCTGCTGGGACCCAGTGGTACTATCCTTCCATTGAAGAGGTGCAAATGTTTGTTAAGGAAATATAAAGAAAGTCAAGGGAAAATTTGACAATAAAAATTAACACCAAAGAGGGAAGAGAAAGACTACAGAGATTGAGGGGAAGAGCAGAATGGAGCCTCTTGAAGGCAAAGCAGTAGAAGTGTTTGGAGTAAGCCAAGGGTAGGAAGCAGTGGACACTGGGAAAAGGTGAGGGAAGAGATTCACATCACAAATCACTGCTTATTTCATTGATATTCACATATTTTTATCTAACGGAATGTTCATTTCTTTTAATCTTCCTTTGAAAAAATTTTTGTCCGTAACATTTTTTTTTCTAGCCAGAGAGCATGATCCAATATTTTGCATATAAAATCAGTGCCAGGGAAAGTATTATGTAAGTAATTAATTAAAATAATACAAAAAGCATGCACTTTTTTTTTTCATTACGTTCTGCTTTATCAACTCTGACTTAAACATTGATAATTGGGAGTTGTTCCAAAGGTCATAGATTACTCATTAAGATATCATAGGGGCTTGAGATGACTTGAGATATTTCCTTAAGCACCAGTGAGTGGGTGGAAGAAGAGGAAAAAATAAACAAAATGAATCTTTTCTTTCTCTAAATTCTCTTTGATAAGAAGATATTTCATTAAAAATTTTCTATGGTGAAATTTCAAAAACTTTTGTGGCAGATCAAGGAAAAAAAATAAAAAGTAATATAGTATGTTTTGTCCTGATGTTGAATTTGGTTATTTCACACATTATCTTCCCTCAAGTTTCTCATTTTCAGCTCCAGAAGATTTTATTTAAAGCTGACAAGTTGAAATGAAGTGGGCTTGTTTGCCTCATTTTCTCCTCTGTTTTGGAGGGTTTATTTTATCACTAATATGAGAGTGTGGGTCTCACTGGCACTCGAGAAGATGCATGGGCGTGCTGCAAATGGGACAGGAAGCTCTGTTTGTCAAGCAGAGCCCCATTCTCCAAGGAAGTGAGAATTTAAATTGCTCCTTTTGTTAATGTTAGCTCGCTGTTATATAATACTATGATTATGAATATTACATAAGAACTGTAAGATTATAATGGGTCCAATTTACCCTTCACAATTCATTCATTGAATTTAATGGAGATCGTAAAAAGCTTGTCTTGATAAACTTTTTTGCAGGTAATATTTCCATAAAAGAAAACTGTCAGGACCAGAGAGTGGTAATTTACTCCTCTCTCATCATATTTGTTCTCTCTCTTTTTTTAAGGTATAAATCTTTTCTGTAAGTTTAAGAATTTACAAGAAGATGTTTTATTAGTAGTCTAAAAATTAGGGTTATGAGTTTAAGATAATTTTTGCTCCAGATGTTTCTAATCGACAACAAAATAAAAATCATAAAGGAGTTAGTTTGGAAACAGAATATATCCCAATGTCTGTATGATAAAATAGGATTATTCTATTAAAATTTATTGGAGAATATTTGTGATGTAAGTCCCAAGAAAAGTTTTTCAATGCTGGCTAAATTAGAGGGTACTGTATTGACTTTCAGTTATTAAATATTAATATTTTCATGAATATGTGCTTTTAAGATTTGTGTTAAGATGATAGGACATCTTAAGTATGCTTGTAATAAATCCAACAGTAAAATGAAATGCTAAGGAAAACTTGAGGTTACCTACCATCTAATGCTTTCCATTACTTTGATAAAATGGACCTTCAAGATTCTGGCACCGCTTTAATACTTTGGGTGACATATATTTTACCAAAGCAAGGGAAAACAAGGGGAGGACGATAGGGAAAGCAATTAACATTTATTGAAAACCTACCACATTTAAGGCACTTTTCTAGATTTAATCAATCCATCCATCCAATCTAATTTCTCTCTCTTCTCACTGGTAGGCATTTTGCCTGACACATCATAATCCAGTTCATTCTTTTCTTTCCGATTGTTTGGATATACAACTGATCATCATTATTTACAGAGTCTGTATTTGCAAATTCAAGTACATGTTAAAATTTATTGACAACACCAAAATCAATTCTGATGGCATTTTTGCAGTCATTCACAGATATGCACAGAGTGGAGAAATTTGAGTCTTTTGACATTACGCATCCCCATCGGAGGTTGAACAAGATGACGCTTTGCCTTCTTGCTGCAGTTTTCATGTTATAAAAAAATGTCCTTTTCACTATCTATTTAGTGCCAGGTTTTTATATTTTTGCATTTTTTCTTGGCGATTTTGCTATTTTACTTGGCCTCCAAGAGTAGTGCTGATGTGTTATCTAGTATTCCCAAGCACAATAAGGCTGTAATATGCATAGAAAATCTAGTCGGCCCTCCGTATCCATGGGTTTGAATTCACAGATTTAGTCAATTGAAAATCAAAAATATGTGGGGAAAAACATAATATAACAACAAAAAAATATATAAATAAAAACAATGTAATGACTATTTACATAACATTTGCATTGTATTAGGGATTATAAGTAATCTAGAAGTGATCTAAAGTATATGGGAAAATGTGTGTAGGTTATATGTTATGTGAAGACACTAAGCTGTTTTATATCAGGGACTTAAGCATCCTCAGATTTTGGTATGAAGGGAAGGGGGTGTCCTAGAACCAATCTGCACATACTGAGAGACCAGGGATGACTATGCATAGAAAATACATATGTTAGGTAAGCTGCAGTCAGCCCTGAATAAAATACTGTTTGCTGTGAGTTCAACCTTAATGAATCACAGTATATATCAAATAAGGTATTTTTATACAGGAACGCACATAACGCGAGGTTATGTATTGACTAGTTGATGAAAATGTGACTAGAGGCTTATAGCACACCTAAACTTGCATTTTCTCTAGGAGCAATGGTCAGTATTTACTAATTTAGTGCGTGTTTATGTAATATTACTGTGAATAATGAGAATTGACTATATGTACATAGAGTCTTAACCTGTCTGCTGTTTTAGTCAGGCTTCTAGTTTTTCTTTGGCTATAGAAACAAAGTAACTTGGACATTTGAAATAGGAAAAACATTCTTAATTTACTTAGTTTGGCTTAACTGAGGGAGGAATCTTTATACATATGTACCCGATTCTCAAAACACCTCACCAATAGATACTTAAATTTTTCCCTGCAGACATTTTAAAGACATGCACTTCTAGCAAGAATTTGGTTTAATTTTCTTCCCAAGATTGCATTACCAAAAATATATTCTCCTGCTCTATAATCTACCCTTCCTTCTTTCTCCTTTCAACCTCAATTCCCATTATTTCTCATAATTAGCAACTCATGAAATTTTAATTTTTTTCTTTTTAACAGATGGTTCTTGTTTAAAACAAAATTGACTCTGGAATTCTCCAGCTAAAATTTACCTTCTATGTCTCTATAACCTTCCTTCTTTTCTTCAAGATTTGTTAAATATCTACCTATCTTAGACTAACTTATTTTGTGGCTATCAGCAGTCCCAATATCTTAGTGGTAGAGAATAAAGGTTTATTTTGTGCTCCACCTTCATGTTCACCGCAGATGGCCTATGACTCTGTTCCATGTCATCTTCATTCTGAGACACAGTCTAAAAGAGCAGCCTGCTTCTGGGACATGCCCATGTTGTAGAGGGGAAAACAGACAGCATAAAGGGAGCAATGGCTCCTAAGAATGCTTTTTAGAAGTGACCCATGTCACTTCTGCTCACATTTCAACGACAAAAAAAATCACATGGCTAAACCTGACCTCAATAAAACAGGCATCTATAGTATCTACCACAGAGAGGAACAGTAATATTTTAAAGAAAATGCAATTGATGACATTTTCTGTGTGTTGAAATTGTATTGAAAGTAAGAAAAATGAAAGTTAAATAGGTTTTGGCCACTACACTCCAGGCACTCACAGTCTAGTTGAGGGATTAGAAAGGACAGACATATAGATATATGATGACATACAAATGATTATTGTTATAGGTATCAGCCAAATGCAGATTGATAAATAATTGACTAATTCTCCATAGGAAGATAAGATTTGAATTCAGTTTGAAAAATATGGATAATGTAGTGATAATAGTATTTTGAGGGGTTTTTTTTCTCTATATGAGAAGATATTTGTGAAACAAGGAATAGTGAAGATGAAGCATTGCAGCTATGTAGGGTGCACAGGACAGTCAAGTAATGAGAAGGTGAGCTGAGGAGGACCAGTTGTGAGTGGTCTTTTGTGCTATCCCAAGATTCTGGACTTTATCATACATGTAATGGGAAGGCAGTGGTAGCTTTTAAGATGGGAAATGATATGTAAAGATGATGAAAACTGAATGAACTCTAGTAGGTGTGTGGGTGACACAGCAGAGCAGTTGGAGATGAGTGTTAGAGAATCAATGGTCAAGGAAACCAATGGAGAACTGAACTAAGGGAGTAGCAGTAGGAATCAAAAGCCATATTTGTAAGGAATCATAAGGTAGGATCCCTAGGACTAAATGTGTAGGAAATAGAGGTTAAAGGAAGATTTTTTATGGTTTGGAGGAGAATAGCAATATTGTAGTACCATGTCCTAAGTTGAACAATATAGGAGGATAACAAGTTTGGTGTCAAAAAGAAAGAAAATGAATATGAGTTGAGATCTGTAATGATCAGATTTACCTTATATGCTCTCTAGCATTTCTTTTTCTCCTGGATTTCAAAATATTCTCTACATCTATGATTGGCTTGAATGTTAAAAAATAAAATTTAATAATGCTCTTATCTGTGGTCCCAGTAACATATTAATCCACCCTATTCTATTATGTGTGTGTTTATGTGTGTTGAACGATAGCTATCAAAAACTCAAAAAATGACAAATAATGGCAATTATAGAACTGTAAACATTTGGTACTCTATACCATTGTATTCTAGTAATATAAATGTTTTAACTTTAGAACTATTACTTTTATCATTCATTTTATTAAATTAATGAAGTATAAAGCAGACCAACAGTTTTATAAAGTATTTACTGTAGAGTTTACCACCAGTAGGTTTAATATTGCAATCCTTTTGTGCTAGAAAGTGAAAGCCCCTGGAAGCTATATGCTAACAAGAATACACAAAAATAAATCCTGGAAAATTATGAAGAAAAGAAGTTTAAGAATTATTAAATGTTATAGTACAGACACTAAATAATTTTAAAATTTGTCTCTCTTATCAAAATCTAAATCTGTAAGATGAAGACAATACAATTTGTTCTTCCTTTCCTCATTTCCTATCAGTATGTATTTTAGATTATTGCTATGGTAAACAGAAAAATACATGTAGCACTGAAAATTGCATTGCATGATCCTTTAGTAACAGTCTCAATGTTTTATTCATTCCAATTCATTAATTCAATAAGCATTTTGAATGCCTCTTCTGTGCCAGACACTGTGGTAGGTTCCAGTCCATGCCCTCGAGGAGTCAGCAGTCCATTAGGCATGACCTGCCTGAACAGGCATTGCCAACTTCCAGCCCATTGGGTTTTCCTCATTTATTATTCCAACTGAACATTCCCCTTCCTTTTACTCAATCATTTCATAAACAATACAACTCATTAGGTTTCCAGTCACTGAATTATCATTTACTGAAAATCACGTTCCCGTCCTGCCTCCCTAAGATTATTCCCCAGTCACCTCAGTTAGTATTCTGGGTGTTTCCAACCTCTTAATTCTTACATTTACAATCTCTTGATTATTTACGTGGAAGGCTAATTACATACAATGGATATGGACTTCACTAGGTGAACTCTCAAATGGCAAAACGGTTATTTACTATAACTCCACAGAGTTCTGGGGGAGGCATCTCACTCTGCTACTTGTCATGGGCAAACAGCATAAATAAATCACCTCAACGTCTATTCCAAAAGGAGCAACACTAGACTGAAAATGTAGGCATCTCAATGACTTATTCCTAGAAGTTAGCAGTCTTTAAATCGGTGTTATAGACGTGAGAACGTGTGTGTGTTCGAGACCTGTGGGGTGTAAGGGGGCTTGCTAGGTACATACCGTTGTTCTTGCTCATTGAAATCATTAGTTCTGCTTTTCGTGATGATACTGGTACTGCTGAGACTAACCACTCACATACTGTCTATTGGAGACATAGCACATTGATTTGTGTTCCTTAAATATGTTACACTTTCACACCACCAAGCCTTTGAGCATGCTATTCCCTCTGCACAGAGTGCCATTCTCTCAACTCTTCACATGTTGCCTGATTTGACAAAATATAATTCATCAAGCTGACAGATTTATCTTGAATGCAACTTATCAAAACCTTTCTCAAGCTCCCCTGGGTTTAATAGCTCCATCCGCTTTGCTTCTAAAATACTGTGACATTCATTCCTTTATTTACTGAATAAGTATTATGTAACTAATATTCTAAATGTGGGAATATAATGAACAAGGAAGGCAAGATTTTTGCTCTCATAGAGGTAAATATTATGATGCTTTTAGTTTCGCAATTGTCATTGCATTGTGTTAAAGTTAGCTGCATTTATTTTTGTCTCTTCCATGTAGACTATAAATTTTATATTTTGGACATCTATGTATCCGAATGTTTACTATAATGCATGGCACATACCAAGCACTCAAGAAATGTTTAATATAACTTATCATAAAATGAGGCTTTAAAAGGCAAACTTCAAATTACACAGAGTCCTTTTTATATAACCACTTCTACTCATTTTTAATTGAGAAAACAAGACTGTCAAATGTGCCTTATAAAGTGACTCTAAAAGGCTGACTTTTTTCCACTCTTCAGAATGGTCCTCTCCATTCTCTACCTGATGCTATTAAGGTTAACGAGTACATTCATCAGGCTGCATCCCAGCATTTTTTTCAGTCTGTTCACAGCCCACATAATTATTATGGAAACTGCTGTTCTACCCACATGTAATCATCATCCTGCCAAATCTCTTACCAATAGCATTTTAACAGATATTTTGGGATTTTTTTATTCTAATAGTGGAAGTCTACTGACTGCTTGGCTGTCTTCATATAATATCCCTTCTTCTCCCACCCCCCAGTGGAGTAGGAGGTCTTAGAATCTCTAAATAATAGTGAAAAGCAAGGAAAGATATTGACATTTTAATTATAAGTTCTTATGAATATATGCCAGCCAACACTAATGAATTATTTAATACCAAAAAGAAGCAAAATATAGAATTGTTGAGAAAAAGGTGAGATAATTGAATGTAAATCTACTCAGGGGTTTTAAATCTCATTTTTTCTTATTTCCCAAAATTTATAAAAGATAAATAGAGGTGGATTGGAGGAGCAATGTCAGAACATACAAAAGTAAAAAATAAATCAGGAACCTGACGTTTACTAAGTGTCTACCATAAGATGGTTCCCATTGTGTGACTTTGCCTAGTGCTCATTAAGCTTTAGAGATGATTCTTATCACCCGTAGTTCTTACAGTTGAGGAAACTGAGACTCTAAGGGATTAAATAACATACTCCAAACCCCACAGCAAATATGGAAGGGATATAAACTCAGACCTTACTAATTCTAAAACTCTAGCACTTTTCATTCTTCATAGAACCTACTAAGAAATAACATATAGTGATGATAGCACTGAGAACTGTTTCTTAAGGGATTATATCTAAGAGATATGTGCTGGATGGCAGGGAGAAGAGTGCAGGTTGGGAATCTGTAAGCAGAATTCCAAGATGGTGCCCAAGATCCCTGATCTTTAGGGTACACACACCTCTCCTAGTTACTCAGTCAAACACTACTCTAGATAGGGATTTCTATGGAGGAATTTTCAAGATGCAATTTAGTTCACAAATATATTGACCTTAAAATAGGAATATTATCCTCTGTGAATCTGATCTAATCAGGTGAGCCCTGAAAAAGGACTGGCTCTTTCTGGCAATAGAAGTTCAAACATAAGAGGGATTTAGCATAAGAGAATTGAAGGAAAATCTCCATTGTTGGCTTTGATGTTGGAGGGAGATACATGGAAAGGAATGGAGATGGCCTCTCAGAATTCAGAGTTGCCTCGGGCTAACAACCAGCAAGGAAATTAGGACTCAGTAACATATCCTCAAAGAACTGAATTCAACCAAAGACTGGAATGTGCTTAGAAGCAGATTCTTCCACAAAGCCTTCAGAAAGGAATGCACTTGCCAACATTCTGACTGCAACTTGTTTGACCCTGAGCATAGAAGCCAATTTTCTATACTTGGACTCCCAACATCCAGAAAGCATAAGTTAATAAATGAATATTGCTGTAAGTTGCTAAACTTGTGATAATTCATTACACATACACAGCAATAGTAAGTTATCACTCATTCCCCACCTCTATTCTACATTTTCTCAATTGGAAGGCTGATGCCTGTTAATATTGGAAGAGACACAATCTTAGGAGATCTGACTTAATTCTGGGTTTGGTCATTGTAGACTGACTTTCAAAGACCTGGGTATTTTAGAAAATGATGGGATAGTAAAACAAACCTATTAGAATAGTTGGAATATCCATCCAGTCTTAATTTTGGCTCGATGGTGGCAGACAGTCTATCCTCTGATTTAACATTTTGTCTCTCTAGGGATGCTTATTCATGATACACATCCTTTATAGAGGAGAAGCTGAGAAATATCTTGTTAAAAGGTTGATTACTTCGTGTATTACACAATCTTTTGTTTCTTTATCATATTATAGCAGTTTGGAGAAATGCAAAAAAATGAGGCTGTTATGTAAAATGTACAACAATTTAGTAAGCAGAATGATTCATTTAAATAGGGAAAACAGTTTTAGTAAGCTACTGCATCCACAGCTTTTTATAACCTTTTCTATGTTTTTTCATGAAATTTCCTTTCTTAGAATAACCTTTCAGTTTTCAATGTATAAGCCCCTCTTACACAGAATTGGATTAATTCCTTCTGTTAATCTGGTGAACTATCATTCATGGAACTAGTGCCTAGAGTTTTCTGTTCACATGTTTATGCTAGGACAACATCCACCTTTTCTAAAATATTTTCTTCTCTTCTTTTTGTGCCTCTTTAATGAAGGCCAAATAGCCAATGAGAATACAATCAAGGTGCAAAGCACAATGTTCAATTAATCAATAATGGTTTATTGAACATCTACTAAATTTCAAGCAGTAAGTCAGACTTCATGATGATGTTGATGAATGTAATCCTCCATTTGTTTTATTCCTTTATCTCTCATAACAGGTCACCAGGGACTTTGTAATTTCAGATATGATATATTTTACTCATACTTTTCTTGATTTTCCTGCAGTATTTGATACTACTCTTTCATTTAGCAAAATATAATGAGTAACATGGCACATACTAAGTTCTCTGCATAGTTCTACATATGGGGAATCAAGAGAAGAAAAATTATCATTCTCTACCAGCCATTCTTCAGCATTAGAGACAGGCAAATGTAAAACTTGATCGTGTATTTAGTTTTTGCTCTCTTCTAGGCATTGTTCTAAGTAATATATATGTGTATGTGTGTGTATACACACACACACACATCCTGCCAAGTATTATATATGCTGTCAGCCATCTATATCTATGCTCTGCATTCTTGGACTCAGGCAACTAAAGGTCAAAAATGTTTGGAAAAAAAATGGATGGATGTGTCTGTACTGAACACATACAGACATTTTTCCTTGCCATTATTCCATAAATAATAAGTGCAACAACCATTTACATAGTATCTACATTGTATTAGGTATTATAAGTAATCTAGAGATGACTTAAAGTATATAGGAGGATGTGCATAGGGTATATGTAAATACTATACCATTTTATGTAAGGGACATGAGCATCAATGGATTTGGGTGTCTGCAGGGAGGTCTTGGAATGAATCCTCCATAGATACCAAGGGACAACTCTGTTGTATGAACCTTTGAAGTAGATATTTTTACATCTTCATATTTCACATGAGGAAACTACCAGCTTGAAAAGTAGTAAATGGCCCAGGGTCAGACAGGATTTAAACCTGTTCTACCAAAATCTAGAAGCCAAAACTGAACTAGTACAACTTAGTAAATGATATTCTTGATCTAAATCTGTATCCAAAGTTATACACATGAAAAAGTAGAGAGAAGAGTTAATTTAATTCCTTATACACACACACACACACACACACACACACACACACACACACACTCTTTGGAATTTTCTTTTTTTTTTTCCTACCTGAGTCCATAAACAGAGAATTTCTTTAAGCCATTACATTCCTATTCTGATAAAATGACCATCTCTGTAGCGTTAGAATACATTGATAAAGTTATTAAGAGTCCCATCACAAGGAAAAGAGCTATTAGAAGATCTCAAGAGACCTTCATTTCTGTACATAAACACATAATGGACTTTCTTTGATTCACATTTCATGTTCAAGCAACATGTTTTTCCTTGACAAAATATCCCCATGACACTTGCTGAAATTAAGTCTATTGTTAACTTTTCACATCTATTAAATGTGGTTTACAAGTGAACACTTATGGCTGTATAAGACCAATAAATAGTCAAAAATTATACCAGATTTGAGGTTAAGTTTTAGAAATAGTCATTACACAAGAAGCCAGACAAATGTCAAAGCCTATATTCCTGGAAAATTTAGATGCCACATGCCCAATAATTAATCCGAGTAGACTGAAAATGTAAGTCATATAATAGAAATTGAACAGCTACTTCCATGTCTATCTATGACAGCAGTCCCCAACCTTTTGGCACCAGAGATCTTTTTCATGAAAGACAAATTTTCCATGGACCAGGGGTAGGAGATGGTTTTGGAATGATTCGCGTGCATTACGTTTATTGTGTGAACCTCTCTGCTAATGATAATTTGTATTTGTGGTCACTCTCTAGTGCATCACTGCCTCACCTCCACCTCAAATCACCAGGCATTAGATTCTTGTAAAGAGTGTAGAACCTAAATCCCTCACGTGCTTAGTCTACAGTAGAGTTTGTGCTCCTATGAGAATCTAATGCCACCACCGATCTGATAGGAGGTGGAGCTTAAGTGGTGATGTGAGCAATGAGGAGTGGCTGTAAATACAGATGAAGCTTTGCTCACTGACCCACAGCTCACCTCCTGCTGTGTGACCTGGTTCTTAACAGACCACGGACTGGTACCAGTCTGCGACCCAGGGTTGGGAAAGGAAATCTATGATATATTAAACAAACCCTCCTCTGAAGACAACTATAAAGGCTGAATAATTTATTCAAAAAAATCTATGTTATCAGAAGCTATCTAGTCTGTAAGGACTGGAGGGGCCAAGATCCTGGAAAGAGAAAAGAATGGACTCAGGTAAGACTTTGTCTTTGAAGTATGTTACAATTCACTGAAGTTGAATTCATTGATGGTAAGTTGGGACAAAAGCACTAGGTGAGATTTGCAAGTTTTTTAAGTTGCAACTAATATTACATCCAAAATGTGATGAGCAAATATCTGGGAGGGAAGAGAAGCACAGGGATTCAAAGCAGACATTGGGTACCATTTTATCCCTTGGATCATTTGCTAATTTGTAGGCAGTTGATGAGCAGCTAAGAAGCTGAGCATAAAACAGTGGCTACGAGGGTGAAAAGATAAGCAGAGCTTCAGGTAGTCATGTTGACTGAAAAAAGGAATTGGAATCGTTGATTCCCAAGAAGAAAAAGCCCCAGGGTCTTCGTTTGTTTTCTGCTGGTTTTAACAGAATACTTGAAACTGGGTTTTTATAAAGAAAATGGGTTTATTTAGCTTATGGTTCTGCAGGCTGAGAAGCTCAAGGGCATGGCACTGGCTGCTGGTAAGGGCTTTCATGCTGTGTCACAACATGGTGGAGAAGGTCAAAATGGTAGTGGACACATGTAAAGAGGGAAAACCTGAGAGGCATTCTGGCTTCCTAACAACCCTCTTTCAAGGGAAATAATCCAATCCCATGAAAATGAACCCAGTCTCTCCAGAGTGAGAACTCACTCACTACGGAAGAAGAGCACCAAGCCATTCATGAGGGATCTGCTCACATAAGCTAACAATCTCCCACTATGCCCCACCTCCCAACATCACCACATCGGGGGTAAAATTTCAACCTCGGTTTTGGTGAAGACAAACAAAGCACATCCAAACCATAGCACACAGTAAACACTGTGGGTTTTTGTTTGGAATCATTAAAGGCTACATTCTAGTTTTACAAACAAGCTGGAAAGAAACAAACCTCAAAAAAAATGGGAGCTGCTTCAAATCCTCTCACTATCAAACTAGGTTAAAATGGTCTCCCTTTGTTCTAACTGCTGGAAACAAGCAACAGCAAAATCTCTCTGGAGCAAAATACTGTCAGACATAGACTCTGATTACCTCTACAATTGTTATACATATTGTCTTTTATTCCATAAATGAACAGGCATAGAAGGAACAGAACTAATTTACTCAAAACCAAGGAGAATAAGCAATGGAATCAATCCCAGCCCAATCATTAGAATTATGAGAGTGAATTTTAAAATAACTGTCATTAATACAGTCAAGAGAGTAGATGAAAAGTCATGGAATTTAGTTGATAGCAGTACTTTATGAAAAATAAAAGAGAAATTTAAGAAATTAAAAATTCAAAAATTAAAATTAAGAACACAATGACTGTGTTGTTTTTAGCAGAATAAATGAAACCAAAGTGAAGTTTAGAAAGCAACATAGAAGAATAGAAAATATCCAGATGGAACACAGAAAAACATAATTTTCAAAGATAGAAAAGAAAAGCATGAAACACTTGAAACATTACGAAGATGTCTAATGCATATAGTTGGACTCCTACAAGGAAAAGAAATGGAGAATGGAGTAGAAACATTTGAAGAGATAATGGTGGAGAAATTTCTAAAAGCAATGAAACACACTAAACCACAAATTAATGTGTATGATGAAAGCTAGAAAAATGAATATAAAGTAATTCTCACCTATGCTTATCATAGTAAAACTAGTAAAAAGTGAAGGCAAAATGCTTGAGAGGAAGTTAGAAAAAAAGCAAATTAAACCCCAAAAAAGGTACAGGTCATGGGAAAATAAAAATGTATAGATAATTGCTGAAAAAAAGTAAATTATAGTAGGAAAAAAGTTAAAGTCAAAATTAGTTTTTTGAAAATACTAATAAAACTATTGTGAACATTTGGCAAAAAGGACCAAGAAAAAATGAGAAATACTGAAGTTATGAATATCATGCATGAAAAAAGATAAGTTAGAAAGGGTAGCCTAAGAAGATATTATAAAAGATGTTATGATAATAAATTTGAAAATTTAGATAAAATAGACAAATCTCTAGCTAAATATGATAAAATGAAACTGAAACAAAAGAACTATAAAACCAGAATAATTTTATATCTATTACATCAATGGAAGTTTATTTAATGTCTTCCCAGAAACACATACACAAACACGCGCGCACACACACACACACACACACACACACACACACACACACAACCTGGGCCACCGACTTCATTGACAAATTATTTCATACATTTAGGAGAGAAATAAGACCAATGCTCCATAAATTTTTTTCAGACCAAAGAAAAGAAGAAACACTTCTCAATTCATTTTGTAAGTCCATAAAAACGTTACAACCAAAATATAAGAAGGATTTCACAAGAAAGACATTATGTAGGCCAAACTCTCATAAATATCAATGCAAAATTCTAAATAAAATATTGGTAAGTTACATTCAGCAATATATAAAAATGCTAATCCTCATGAACAAGTTTGGTTTACTTTAGGAATGCAAAATTATTATTATTATTATTTTTATTATTGTTAGTAGTAAGAACAGATAACATGAGATCTACTATCTTGAGAAATGTTTCAGTGTAAAATACAATATCATTAACTTTAAGCACAATATTGTGCAGCGGATCTCTAGAACTTATTGATCTTGTGTAGCTAAAACTTTATATCCGTTGAACAGCCACTCACCATTTCCCTCATGCCCCGAGCCCCTGGCAACCACGATTCTATTTTCTGCTTCTATGAGTTCGATTATTTTAGATAACTCATAAATGAAATCACGAAGTATTTGTCTTTCTGTGATTGGCTTATTTCTCTTAGCATAATGTTCTCTAGGTTTATCAATGTTGTTGCATATAGCAAAATGGTGCAACCGTTAGGGAAAATAGTACGGAGTTTCCTCAAAATAAAGTCAGGATCTTGAAAAGATATATGCACCCTCATGTTCATTGCAGCATTATTCACCATAGCTGAGATACAGAAACAACCTATATGTTCATTAATGGATGAACAGAAAAAGAAAATATGGTATATACATATATATAAAGTTAGTTTAATAAACTAATATGTCAGTTTAATTTACCACATTAACAAAGTAATGGAGAGTCAATGAATTAAGGAAATCATGTGGTGAATTCAACATTATTTTGGTAAAAGTCTTTAGCAACCTTAGCTAAAAAAGAGAACTTCCTTGGTCATGCGAGGGTCTTTACAGTAAAGATCATACACAACAGTAAAATGTTGAAAGATTTTTTTCCTGATATATAGAACAAGTAAAGGATATTTTCTCTCACTACTTTTTTTCCCATTTTGTTGAATGTTCTAGCCAATTCAATAAGGAAAGAAAAGAAATAAAAAGGAATACTGTCGTCAGTCATGGACAATGTGATTGGTAACATAGAAAATCTGAAATCTATAGACAAACTACAGATACACTATACAAATAACAAAAGAATTTAGGAAGTTTGTTGAACACTAGGTCAGCCTACATAAGTGAATTTAATTCTGCATATTCAAAACAATTACAAAATAAAAATTTAGACATACCGTTTATAAACCACTGAATACACAGAAATAAATCTAAACAAGATGTGCAAGATCTCTCCATGAATATAAGAGAACTTATGGGAGACACGTATTGACACAGTTATAGCACATTCATAAATTGGAGTAATCAACAATGTAAAGTGATTAATTTCCCTGAAGTTGAACTGTAGATTCAATGTAATCTCAATCAATATTCCACTGGGTTTTTCTTGGGTGGAGTTGAAGTGTGGAGGATACTTATAAATAGATTCTAAAATTTATGTGGAAATGTAAAAGGCCAAAATAGCCAAGAGAACCTTGATAAAGAGGGACAAAGTTGGAGAAATGCACTAGTAGATATCAAGGCTTATTAGAAAGTTACAATCATGTATATGTAATCCATAGAGATAGATAAATAGGCCAATGGAATAGAGTCCCACATATATACAGAGACTTGATTTCCTACAACGGTAACACTGCAAAGAAGTAGGAAAAAAAGTTCTATTAAATAAGTGATTCTGGGTAAATTATATATCTATAGAGAAAAAAAATCTTTATACTTAATCCACACTATTAAGGAAAATCAATTCCATATAGATTACACCTAAATATGAATGATAAAACAATAAAGGTTCTAGATGATAATGAAAGAAGATTTCCACATCATCTTAGGATAAGAAAGATTTTTCAAACAGGGCACAGAAAGGGCTAACTATAAAATTCAAGATTGATAAATGTATTTATAATAAAATTAATAACTTATTTTTATCAAAAGACATCACTAACTTAAAAGGCAGGCAACATATTAGGAGAAGATCTCTATGTGTGCGAGTGTGTGTGTGTGTGTGTGTGTGTGTGTGTGTGTGTACAGATGATAGATGCAAAGATGATAGATAGAGATCCGAAAAGGACTCATATTTAAAACATAGATAATTCCTATACATTAATATGAAAATGAGAAATCCCATAGAAGAAAAGGGTCAAGAAGCTTAAAAACTTCACGCCTCACAAAATAGGATTTGAAATGACCAATAAATTTTTAAAAAGTGCTCAACTTTAATCATTAGGGGGATAAAAATTAAAGACACTGTAAATATCACTACACACCAACAAGACACAGTGCAGGACAAAATGTGGAGTAACTGCAATTCCCAATCTTTGATGGTAAAAGCATAAGTTGGTATAACCACTTTGAAAAACTCCATGGCCATATCTACTACAAATGAACATAGGTTAAATTATAACCTGGCAATTCCAACCCCAGGTATGTCCCTAATGTAAATGCTACCATATACATACCAAAATGTGTGTAGAAGAATGCTCATAATAACATTAATTGCAATAACCCCATAATAAAAACGATCAAAATGCTCATTGCCAGCAGAAGGGATAATAAATTGTGATTTATTCATATAATATAATACTGGAGGCAAAGAAAATGAACAAACTATTTTTTTTATTGTTTGTTGATTATAGGGGTACAGATGTTTAGGTTATGCATGGTGCCTTTGCCCCTCCTGCCCCCCAGGTCCCAGCCCCAAGCGTGTCCATCTCTCGGAAGGTGCGCATTGCACCCTTTGTGTATGCATATATCCGTCCCCTCCTCCCCCTCGCCCCTCCCCCATCCCCCCCACCCGACATCCAATAGATGTTATTCTTATATGTACACTTATGTGTTGTTCAGTTACTACCAATTTGATGGTGAGTACATGTGGTGCTTGTTTTTCCATTCTTGGGATGCTTCGCTTAGTAGAATGCGTTCCAACCCTATCCAGGAGTATACAAGAGGTGCTATATCACCATTGTTTCTTAAAGCTGAATAGTACTCCAT
>RJWJ010003281.1:0-88587 GCA_004363605.1 Indri indri
CCTGGGGAACCGTGGAGCCTAAATGCAAATCTAGACCTTCCTGACCCTAAAGTCCAACTCCTTTCCATTACACTCTCCTGCTTCCAGTCTTTTCAGCCCAGTGTTCTCTGACATGTGGCCCCTGTTACATTTCTGTCACCGTCATACACTATTCCTCTCTATTCACCCTGTCGTGAGCCATCTCAAGCTATTTATCTGAGACATGACTTGCACGTTCATACTTCTGTGGCTCCCTCTTCCCTGAAATGCTCTTTCCTTTCTTCTCTGTCTAGTGAACTCCTATGCATCCCTCAAAACTCAGCTCTAATAGCACCTCCTCTGTTAAGCAGTCCTGAATTGACTCATCCGAGCAAAGTTATTTGCTCCTTTATGTCCTCGAAGTGTGAGTTGTATGCTTGGGAGACAGAAGAGCGTGTTGGCTAAGAGCATAGACCCCTGTAGGGCTTTGAATTTCAGCTCCTTCAACTATGGGCTGTGTCATCTTTGGCGAGTGACTGAATCTCTTTGTGCCTCAGTTTCCTCACCTATAAAATGGGAAACGTACCTCATAGGGTCATAGTTAGAATGAAATGAAATATGCAGAATACTTAGAATAGTGCCTGGCATATTATACGTGCTCAATAAATATTAGCTTTCATTATTGTTACCCTGCTGCATCTGGTATACAGTTGAACACTGCCATTGCATTTTTCCCTTCTTTATCATTTAGTTCTTATCTCTAATATTGCATATGCGACACATTGCCAGGGGAGGGAGCAGAGAGGAGAGAGCAGTTACTAGAGCTTGAGGGGATCAGGCATTACCAAGAGGCGGCATTGGAGTCTGGAAGGGTCAGGAGAGTTGCCCTGGACAAGGGCTGGAGTCTGAATGTGCACAGCGCTGGCACACAGCTGGCCTGGGGACAGGGCAGGAGGAAAGATTGCAGAGTCTGACCGGGTCATAAGAGTCCTGGAAAGCCCTTTGAGTTTTGCCCCAGGGAATTGCGTTGAGTTTTGTTTTGTTGCATCACATCTGAAGTTTACTAAGATCTGGTGGGAAGAAATCCTATTCACTGAACTAGTGACCATGGAAATCCACGTGACAGCTGATTTCTGCCTGGTCATTGCAGAGCACTGTGGTGTAGGGGTTAAAAGTGTACTCTCCAGGGACAGAGTTCAAATGTTAGCTCCACCACTCATTAGCTGTGTGACCTAGGGCATGTCACTTAACCTCCCTGTGTCTTGGTTTCCTTTCTCTGTTACATGAGAGCAATAATATCTAAAACTCTTAGAACAGTGCCTGGCCCATGGTAAGGGCTATGGAAGTGTTTGGTGTTATTATTATTGGCCAATTCCGACCAGGATCTTGTCTGAACTGTCTGTGCATTGTGTTCCCGGACCCTCTCTGCCTTTCGTGGGTGAAGCCCACGGTGAGTTCTCGGGCCTGGAAACCAGACCACTCATGTGAACCTCTCGTGTCTGTGCCCACAGCGGACGATGCCTGTGGCGGGACCCTGCGGGGCCAGAGCGGCATCATCTCCAGCCCCCACTTCCCCTCGGAGTACCATAACAACGCCGACTGCACGTGGACCATCCTGGCCGAGCTGGGAGACACCATCGCCCTGGTCTTTATTGACTTCCAGCTGGAGGATGGTTATGACTTTCTGGAAGTCACGGGGACCGAAGGCTCCTCCCTCTGGTAAGCACACTGTCCCCGCCCCCTCCCTTCCCTCCCCTGTTCTCTGCACCTGTGAATTACCCAGATGCACACAATCTCCTTAGCACCCAGACTTGCAGCCAGGGGCTCTTTGCCACTTCCCTACACTTACTGTCGGAGCCTTTTCATCCCATCATGATGAGGAATCACTGCTTATTTTTAGAGCTGGGGTACATTTTTTACAGTGATTTTGATATTTGATTTGAAGCATATTCTTTCTGAAGAATTTCATGATGGGCCTTGGTTGAATAACTTGCATTAAGACTAAAAATGTTCTGGTCTCAGGATGTGGACAGGGTCCAGGAAAATGATTTGAAATATTGTTCCATTTCTGGAAGACATATGCGTTGTATCCAACAAAGGGACTGGAACCATAAGTGGCAATTGCTTTTCCCACTCCCAGGGTCCTGCACCAGTGGAAAGGCACCATTTCTCAGTGTCTGAAGGAAAGGACTAACCACCCCCCTCTTGTTCTGGCTTTGCTGAAAAGTGTGGGCTCTTCTCTGGTGTGCTCCACAGAGGTTCTCAGATGTCGGTGGGTCAGGGAGCAGATGATTGAAGATTTACCAGCCTTTGTTGCTTGTCTCCCAGACTTGGACTCATGGGATGGGCTCAAGCTGGAGTGGGGTGGGGGTGGAGCTTAAGGAAGTATCCAGCTTGCTGTTTGGATGACAAGCATCACAATGGTGTTGTGGCATTTGGAATGTTCTCTTACATTCTCATCGTGGCTGTGTTATCGGGATGAGGGCATCAGGAGACCTCTGTCAGCACGCCAGGAGCCAATAGAAGGATGTGTTCTGATGCACTTCAGGCCAGGATGGGTCATGGTTGCAGCCTTAGTTGCTGTGTAGGCCAGGGGAAGGCAGGGCTCAGTGCGCAGGGATGGAGGGCGGAGGAGGTATCACCAAGGATTCTGAGTGGAGAAGAAAGTGGGTGGCTGCAAAAGTCAGGGAAGGACAGTGACTAGGACAGACAGAAACGTGGCAGTCAGGGGAGTGGGGACGAGGGGAAGGAAGGAGGAAGATGGGAGGGAGAGGAGGAAGATGGGAGGAAGAGGCACATTTATTGCACACCTCCTTTGTACCAGGTTTCATGGTGGAAGAGACACCAGTTGAGTAAGACATGGTCCTTTGAGGAGCTCATTGTCTGCTGGGTGAGAAAATCAGATAAATTCATGTAGGAGCCAAGTGTGAGTATTTAAGAGGGATGGGAGTGGACTCCTTCCAAATATAAACTCAGATTTGGGAGCCAGTGTAACCAGAAAACTCAAGTTTCCTGGTGCAGCAGGAGGCAAGCCGACCTGGGAGTCAGAAGACGGTGGCATCTTGAGCTTGTCGTGTGGACCCGGCCAGGTCATTTCCTAGCGTCGTTGGAGGGTTGAGAGAAGCACATGTGAGCAAAGATGTAAACCACCCCGTGGATGGTGATGTCTGTGAACTAGTCCAGGAGCAACAGCTGGCGATTTTGAGCAGAGAGTTGGGTTGAAAGTTTAGATGAGCCTTCGCTGAACTGGAATCTCAATGACCTGCCCAGCCCTGAAGACCCTGGGGTTCCCTGCCCCTTTTTTTAAAATACCTGTCTTGTTGATTGTAAATGTTATGCTCCTTGTAGGAAACAGAAAATATACAACGGCATAGAGAAATAAATAACAATTATTAAAATTTTGATGTACTCCCCTTTGACCTTTTTGCTTAGCCTAGACCAAGCTAGGTGGCTATATATATATATATATATATATAGTCTAATATTCCCAAGTTGGCATCTTAATATATCTGTAGTCACATATTTTTAGCTTAACATTGTGTCATGAAAATTTTTCCTGTATCATTACAGACGCCTTCGAAATATAAAATGTGTGATCTTTGTATGATTTGTTGAGCATTTTCTGCCAATATGCACCAGGCCAGTTCTAAGCTCTCCAGAGCTATCGTTTCATTTCATCTTCATAAAAACTCTATGACGTAGGTAGTGTCATTTTCCTCCTTTTACAGATGAGGGAAATGAGGCCCAGAGGTTATGCTACTTGTTGAGGTCACACAGCTAGGAAGGAGCAGAGCTGGGATTCATCCCCAGCTTAGTGTGATTCCAGAGCCTGTCTTCCAAGCCATGACAGCGCACTGTGACGCGCTACCTCCACAATGGTTTTTCCTGGCTATGTAGCGTTCCCTTGTAAGACGGCGGCATAGTTGACTCACCAGATCTCTTGTTAAGTTGTTCCCGAGTTTTCACTTCTATAAACAGGTGCCAGGACGAACATCCTTGCCAGTTCCCTCTCCTCCAGCGCCAAGGCCTCTTCGACTCACTTGTTTATCTATGGGCCAAACGATGTCCTACAGCTTCTGCCCCCCGAGGTGTGAGCCTACACGTTGTCCAAACTTCTGGAGTGAAACAAATCTGAAAGAGTATTCCTTTTCCTATTAAGTCACTCAGTGGGGAAGGAATTAAACAGAGGAAATTGTTAGGGGAGTCATTCAGAACTCTTTGCTATAAGATTAAATTATAATTATTTACAGGGTTGGTGTCACCATGGCGAGGCAGGATGCATTTGTTGTTCTAATTTACACTTGCATAGCAATTATGGATAAACAAACTCGGAGGCTCTGGACGGATGTGTGGGAAGAATCAGCTCTCTCCCTTGCCCCTCTCCTTTATGTATCCCTGGATTCCTGTAAAAATCCGATGCTGCTGGTTTATGGGTATACTGCTTTTGTAAGCATACATTAAGATTTCAGGCTGTTCTCTCGAGTTCTGTGCCAAGACACAGAAAGACAACAGATCTTGTTAGAAAAGATGGATTTGAACAACCGGCCATCCCTTCACCTGTTGAGAAGACAGGAACTCCTTTGAGAGACAGAGAAAAAAAATCCACTGTCTCCCTTACCAAATAGCAAGTCCCCACTGTTTCAGAAGGGAGGTGGCATACAATGTCCCGGACTCAGTTTCCATATTCTTCTCCTCCCCCAAATGGGGATAACAACGAGAGAGTTTTAATTAGAGGCTCCAGTTGTTTGGATTCCATGGGCTAGTAAAATTCCCAAACAATTGGAGAAACACAGTATTGGTAATTTTTTTTATTTTGCCAAGAAAGGATGTTAGAAGAAAACCTGCCAACACTTCAGGATGTGATTTCATAAAACACAGGACAATTCAAAGCCAAAATATGGCAGGAAATGATGAACTGGTAACCTTGTGCTGACGTCGTGAAAGGCGGCGGTGGGGGCCACACAGGCAGCAGTGCGTGCCTGTCCCCAGCGAGGTCAGCAGTGAGTGCGCACCAGTCGGCAGACCAATTCCTCCAGCTGTGCTGGTCCATGAACAACCTTTGGGAATCCAACAATACAGGTTTGGAACAGGAAAAGGCTGTTACTATGGTGAATACTGAACCCTGTGGCTCTGACACGTTGAGAGATTCCCTAGTATTTCAGACTCACTCTCCCTGAAGGTGATTGCTTTGTGTGTGTGTGTGATTGGCCATGAATGGAAGCTGGGCTTGGACTGGCTGAGGGTTACAGTCCAGATGACAGATTTGGTATTGCTCCCCAGTTGCTCGCACCCCACACACACACGGGCAAATCACCTCTGACACGCACCCCTGCAAGTCACAGCCAAATACACACTCCATGGTCATCACCCCAGGTCCCCTCACACACACACACACACACAGAAGCTTACCCCCTCCACCCCCACGCACACTTATATAAACAGTTCACTGAACTCAGCTCAGGGGCCAGATTTCCTCTCACTGACCCTTCTAGGGGACAGGGTGTCTCTCCTGGTTCTTCTCTCACCCAGTCGGTTGACTCTGACCAACATGGTGCCCCATCCCTTCCCATCGCATTCTAGGAAAATGCTCTCACCACTGCTAAAGTTCCCCATGAGGCCTCTGGAGTTTTTCAGAGGGCTGGGAAGGGGGATGCAGAAGACCCCTTTGATTCCTGGGGAGCTGGCTTCCTGGAGGGCAAGAGGATCATGTTCTTATGAGTAGAAATGATTACCAGCCCACCACGGAGCTGGCCTCCCCATTGGTGGAGAAAATCAGTGCAGTGAAGGCCACAAGAAGCCACTAGACCTGAAATCTCTCTCCTCCTCCCTCTGCATCATGCTCAACATCCCTGAGTCTCTCCAGAATCCCCCCAGGCTACAAGAAAGGAGGGAAAGCCAGACGTCGCCTCCAAGAATATGAGAGAGGAGGTTTGCGGTTTCCCCAGGATTAGACGCTGAACCTGCACCTTGGCGTCTACCTGGGGAGAGAGCAGCCTCGGGACTCAGACAGACATGGGCTCAAAACCTGGATTCACCTCTTAGTAGTTGCTTCATCTTATGATATTTACTAACCTCTCTGAGCCTCAGTTTCCACATCTGAAAAATGGGGCTCATCATACCAACCTGCAAAGCATGTTGGGAGGGCTAAGCATGTAAAGCACTGCCTGGCTTACCCTAGGTATGGTACTCTTGGGAGGGGGACCAGAGTCAGGGGCTCCCTCTTTGAGGGGGAAATGGTAGGATGAGGCATCTGCAGCAACTCAGAGGCTCATTGGCCCCATCCTGGGTGGTCCCACTGAGGCCATCATCCCAGCCTTCCAGCCCAGTGGCATCTCACCAGGCCAGAAAGGCACAACCGGGCTGCCCCAACTGGTCCAGCTTCCAGGGGAATTGCCTGGAAACCCAGGTGAGGTTGACTGGTAGAGAGTCCCATGGTCAGACCGGAGGATGCCCTTGCAGAGGTCTGGAGCGGGTACAGTGATTTTGTTGCAGCTGCCTTCCCAGAGCTGCACTTCGCAAGCGCGTTGTGGGAGCATCATTCTCTGCCCGGCCCCGGCCTCAGACTTACCAAGAGTGTAAGCGGATTCCGCTAATTCAGCCACCACCCGCTGCTCTGAGTCAGGCATAGCCCCCGCCCCAAGGAGCAGGGGGAGAGGTGCACAGAGAGTACGAGCAGAACTCCAGGAGACAACGTCACCAGACAGAGCAGGGAGGGGTGTTGGGTCCGGGCCTCCCTCTCTGTCTCTGCCTGCGTGGCTGGGGGTTCTGTTGGGCCTTCCTCTCTGCTTCTATGTCCCCGCCCCTGTGGCAGTTTCTTCCTACGACAGGGAAGGCAGAGCCAGGGTCTGACCTGCACTCGTAATCAAAGCCCCCCTTGTGCCGGGGACAAGGCAGTGGCAGTGCCAGCCTTTTGAGCATGCAGCGTGCGTGTGGCAGGGGGAGTCCACGGCTCCTTCCCACATGTGGCATTTCTGTGTAGACTGTGGAATCCCCCCCTTTTCTTTTGTTGTGACTCTGTGGCCAGTGTCTGTGGGTCATTCTCGGCCTCTCTTCCTGGCCCCCTTCCCTGCACTTCGATTTTCCTTTTCCAATTGTTTCACTCGGATCCCTGAGCCTCTCCCTGCCCATTCTCTAAGTCCCCACACTCTCAGGCCCGGTCCTCACAGGCCTGCACGTGACAGACTCGCTTCCACCAAACATTCGAGGGAGCAGGAGCAAGGAGAGCTCGCCCCAGGGTTCAGAGGACACTGTCCACGCCGGGAGAACAAGCCCCCGAGGGGGAGGCTGCGCTCGAGACAGGCCCAGAAGGGTGGGTGCCTTTCGATCCAGGAGACAGAGGGGTGGTGGGAGGACATTCTTCCAGGGCTTCTGCCTTGTCCTTCCGGCCAAAATGCAGGGGCTCCCCGATCCCTGGGACACAGGCCCAAGAGGAAGTGGTCCCAGGAATTCTCTAGGGAGGATGTTCCCCACTGTGCACCCTCCCTGGGGCTCCAGCGTCTATCTCTGAGCCTGAGCTGCTCCCTCCACCTGGAGAGGAATAGAACGCCTGCTCCTGGTCTGGACTTCCCAGGTCCTGGCCCTGCCTGGATAGACTTGGGCTGTCTTTGGAGAGAGAATTTCCCTGGAAAAGGCAGCCTCACTCCACCGACTCTCTGGATCCAGCAACCAACCCTTTTGAGTTTCGTCATTCAATTTCCTCAACTCGACACCTCCATTTTACCCTCATAAGAGCCATGAGGGATTTTCTTCACCTTGTTCCCCTTTCTTGGTTTGTTTTTGTTCTTATAGGTCAGGATATAAAAACTTCTGTCTACCCTGCAGACATTCAGTTTGAAAATTTTGCTGGCAATACTCTTTCTCCTCTCGAAAGACCTTGTTTTAATTGTTAGGCATTTTATGCGTGGAATTTGAGCCAACTAGAACCATTTGATCTCAGCAACTTTTAACTAGATACTTCATTCAGGAACCATTAGATTCAGATGTAGTTAGAATGAGAACAGCATGCCAATGGGGATTTGTTAATAATAACTATTCATTTATTTATTTATTCACATACACTTTATCAAACCATTGGTTTAGATTATTAATGTTCTTTATCACTTTTCCCCTATTTATTTTCTGTAATCATTTATTGAGACCCTTCCATGAACTAGGCTCTCCTAGGTGCTAGAGAGACAAAGACACAGTCTGGGGTCCTGAGGAGTTATTTATTCACTCCGCAAATGTTTATGCAATAGCCAAGCTCCGTGCTGCACCCTGGAGCTCACAGGCAGGGCAGAGAGGTAGAATATAATTAAATGCTTTACAATATCATGTGTTATGTACTTTGCTATGAGATACAAAGAGGTTCCCCTAAGGACTGAAAATAGAATGTAATCGCTAGGATTCTTTGGGTTTAAGATATAGAAACCCACCTCCAGTTGACTCAAGCGACAGAGGGAATGTGTGGCTTCTGTGACTGAGAAGTCCGGGGCTTGACTTCGGGCAGTGCTGGATCAAGGTGTACAAATGATGTTTCTCCCACCCTCAAGCTTTGAACTCCTATGTGTCAGCTTCATTCTCAGTCATACTTTCCCCAGGGGGTGGCAAAGGTGACCACCATGAGCTCTCCATAGCCTACCTGTTTTAGCAATCCTGACAGACAGGGAGGGTCTCTTTCCTAGTGGCTCCCGCAAAAGCCCTCAGATAAACCTTGGTTGGACCAGACTGGGTCGTGTGCCCACCTCTCAACACCTGTGTCACCAGGGGGTGCTCTCATGGAGCAGACCCAGGTCACATGACTGTCCGCCCACCCCAACCACTTGCCGGGAAGATGAAAACGAAGACCATGCTCCACACTGGCTGTCAGTCTTCCTGTCAGATGGAGGTGGTGCTCGGAGGACTCAGATAAACGAGTCCCACAGGGAGCGGTTTGGAGGTTGAACCGAGGGGTGAAATTTTGCACTGGTGTGGGCATTTGGGGCATCACACGTCAGGTGCAGGGAGCAAGGGAAGCAGTGCAGGGCTTGCGGCTACAGTGAGCGCAGGAAGAGCATGGGCCGGGAAGAAGCTTGCCCCTGTGCATTAGCCAGAGAGGGTGCCATAGGCTGTGGAAAGCTGGGGAGTAAGATAATCACTCTGAACTTTATGTGGGTCAAACCAGAAGGCCCAGAAGCCAACTAGAAAACTTTTTTGGGACTACCCAGGCAAGAGACGACCCAGCCTTGAACTGTAGCAGCTGTGGAGGGGTGGGGAGGAGGGGGTGATGATTCCCAAGTTTCTGGCTGGATGACTGGGGTGGGGCCATTTACTGAGCAGGGGGACACAGAGGAAGGAGCAGGGCTGGGTGGAGATGGGGACGGCAGGGCCCCTTGCTCTCCCCAGCACAAAAGCAGCACCGAACAATAGGGAAGTCAAGGCCGCAGCAAGGAAGGAGATGGGGCTGGGTTCAGGGACGCAGCTGCCCTCGGTGGCCGATACACAGTCTTTGGGATAAGACTGGGAGAGCAGGCGGATGAAATCGTAGCTACCCCTGAAAGGTTGTTCAAGTCGGTACCCTGGCAGGACCTGAGAAGTCATCTTCACGATGAGCTCCAGCATCGTCTTCTTTGGCAATACCTCCTTCATCACCGTCACTGCTGCCTCACCCTCTCCGTCTTCATTAACATCTTTCCGTCACAATTTATTTATTCGAACAAGCTCCTTATGCCTTCTGTTGTTTGACATTGGGCTTGGCACTGGGAATACAATGGTGGAGACAAAGCAGGCCTCTGGCTTTGTGGAACTATGTCTGGGGGAGAATAACATTAATAATATTTGCAAAATAAGCGTAAAATACAACTATGGTGTGTGCCCTAAAGGAAATGAATGGGACGGGGAGTAATAGCAGTGGGGACCCTATTATGATATAAAAGGGCCAGGTGAGACCTCCCTGAGGAGGTGGGATTTAAGCTGAGACCTGACTGCCGACGAGGGCTCCGTGGGAAGAGCTCAGGGTGTAGCGTCCGGGCAGAGGGTACCACGTGTGTAAGGGCCCATCATCGCAACGCCCTGTTCACCTTGAACTTCATACCTGGAAGTAGCACAGGCCTGGTGCCTGTCCTCTGTGGTTTTATCCTCTTTGAATGTCAGGAGCAAGGCAGGGCCAAGGTCTCGAGCTGTCAGAGATGCTCAGAAAGCAGCTCAGATGGCACCTGACTGAGGACGCTGAACCCAATGTGGTCGGGCTGGTGAGCGAATGGGCCTCTTCCAGCAGAGACCCAGAACCTCCTGCTCTCCCGAGGGTTTGCAACTCCCTAGCTTCTCTCTCACTCCCTGCCACATCACCACGCTTTAAGCTACACCAAGAAACTGTTCTTTTTTGATGGAGCCCATGAAATTGCATCTGTTATGTCCATCAGGAGCCAGGCCATAAATAACCAGCCCTTTAAAATCTCATCTCCTGTATCTCTTGGAGTTGGAAACAGCAGTACAAGCTCGGCAGCCTAGCAGTAGGACAGGATTAGTGCCCTAGCGTGCTGCCAGCGCAAGCATGTCCGGAGGGGCAAGGGCCAGGCCTCCAGCACTCTCCGCGGACTATCAACATGACTTCCTTGCTTCCATGGGCGAGAACTTGCTCTGAGAAAGAAAACAAAAAGCCACAGCTGGGGGGAGCAGGAAGTGAGCCGGTGTTGTCACAGTGGGCAAAGCGGCTCTGAAAGCTTGTGACTTGGCAAAGTTCTGTGCGTGGGAAGCTGAAGTCAGGCAGCTGGCCTGTCCCCCGTGAGTCTGACTGCATGCAACAGGTTTGTACGGAGTGTTGTGTCTGCGAGGAGGCTCGTGCCAGGACCGCAAAGGGCACCAGACAAGATGCTGTCCTCGACCTCGCTCGAGGAGCTGCCAGACGCCCGATGGCGCCACTAAGACAGATGGAAGGAATTGCTCTGGCCCTTCCAGAAGCCCCTCATTCTGGCAAGGCCCGTCTTCCGGAATGATGTTGGTTCATTCAGAATGTTCAAGGCCCCCCTCCCAGTCTCTATTTTCATGTTTGGCCACGAATGTTTGTTCTACTCACTCTGGGCTTAACCTACCCAGTGTTGCAGGCTGGTTTTGCCTCTATCTTGCTTCTGCAACCACTTCCTGATTCCTAAGACTGACTTAAGTCCTTGGTTCTAGCCCTAAGCCTGTCTTTCTTTTCATCTCAGTTTCTCCTCATCCAGTGGCCGGTGTGTGACACCCACACACTCACCAGGGAAACAGGATTCACACAGAAGACTAGCAATGACAATCTGATGACATGGCAAAATCATGACTGTTGAACTCAAGAGTTTGGGTCATTTGAGAAGAGAAAGGGCAAGGATGGTTTGAATAAAACAGGGAGGCTCCACGGAGAAGGCAGACCTCGAGCATCTCTGGGAATTGCTCATCCAAGCTTCTTGAAGAGTGGTCTACACTGGCTGCCTCTAAGCCTTCTCTTCCCATTCATTCCTCACCTGCTCACCCTCACTCTTCTACCCTCCAGCCTTCCCCTGAAACCACTTACATTAAGATCGTCATCAGAGAACGGCCCCCACCCTGCCTGCCCCCACCCCAAAGGCCAAGGTTTATTCCTTGGTGTGACACTGCCAAGGTTTATTCCAATTGCCACCTCCAGAAGGTATTGTTAAGGTCTCGTCTTGTTGGACAATCTGCATTGCTGTGCATTGTTGGTTACTTCCTCCTTTTGAAACTCTACGTTCCCTTTGCCTCACCCTACCCGATCTGATTCTTCCTGGACCTCTCTGGCCATTCCTTCTGTGTCTCCTTTGATGTCCTCTGGGCTCTGTTCTTGCCTTAGTTCTCTGCTCACTGCACACATTCCCCCCGGGTAACTTACCTGCTCTCGTGGTTTCAAACACCACCATTTGACTCCCAAATCTGGGTCTCTAGCGCAGCGTCCCCAGTGAACTGGTCAGACTATAGAGCCAACTCCCTGCTGGCCATCTCCACCCTGACACACTGCCAATATCCCCAACTCGACATGTCCCAACTTTGCTCATAACTGACCCCTGAAATGGTTTGTTTCCTTTCTTAGTTCATGGCACTGCCATCTACCTAGTTATCCAAAAATCTGGAAATCATCCCTGTTTCATCCTCTCTCACCAGCCACATTCGATTCTTCGTTAGGTTGTCCCAGTGTGCCTCCTATAGCAGGTCTTTCTGTCCTTGCTACCTCCTCCTGAATTCAGCCATCCTCTTTTCTTCTTTGTGGGATGTAATAGCCTCCTTGCGGATCTCCCAGCATCTTGGCACTCTCCAATTCATCCTCCTCGCTGCTACCCGAATGGCTTAATTAAAATGCAGATCTGACATGCTAAGCCCCAGGCAAAAGCTTTCAATCATCTTCTGTTGTCTACAGAATAAAATTCAATCCCTTGGCAGGGCACACAAGGCCCATCTGGATCTAACCCTGGCCTACCACCCCAGCCTCATCTCTTGCCACTTCCTTCTTTGAATTTCGTTAACCCTGAAATTCAGTGGTGTAACACCACCAAGGTTGATTCCTTGCTCATCTTAAATTTCTGTCACGGGTTAGTGGGAGCAGCTCTGATCCACATGGTCATGCACGTGGGTATCCAGGCTCAAGGGGGTTCCACTGCCTTGTAACCACATCATCTGGATCATCTGGGTGCGTGGCCTTCTCCAGTGCCATGGCAGGGAAGGTGAGCGGAGAATCCAGCCTGGGCTTTCCACTGCCTTGCCCAGATACCATCCACATCACTTCCAACTCATATTTCATCGGCCAGAAATAATCACGTAGTCCTGCCTCGCTGCAACACAACCAGGAAATGTGGACGAGCAGGTGGAATGCTTGGGGAGCCAGCCTCTCTGCCACACCTCAGATGTCAGTAGACAAGATGTCCTGGGTCTTGTCAAAGGCCAGCCCCTCCCCTGTGCTCCAGATCTCACTTTCCCCAAAACTACCTTCCTAAATTCCTCTCTTTCTTGTATTCCTTAATTTTTTTTCTTTCTCCTGAGCATATCTTATAGTATAGAGGCATGTTCTAATATCTACCATTCAAAATCAAAACCAAAGCAGCACCCACCAAGCCCCCATTCAGCTACCACCCCATGGCTCAGCCAATGCCTGAGATGGTTCTCTCCCAGTTTCTGCCCCGCCTTGCCACTAAAACTACCTTGCTAAGATTGCCAGTGACTTCCAGGTTGCCAGATCTAGTGTCACTTCTCCGTCTTCATCTGACTTGGCCTCTTGGCAACACGTGACACTGGACATCTGACCTTCTTGGACTGTTTCCTTCTCTTGGCTAACATGAAACACACAGCTCATGGCCACCTTATGGCCATTTCTTAGCTCCTTTGCAGTTTCTTCCACTGTTCAACCTCTGTCCAGCCTGTATATTTGGATTACCCAGGCCCTGCCTCTTCCCATCTATCCACTTTCCCAGGTAACCTCAACCAATCACAGGTTGGCTTTCAACATTATCCATAGGCCAGTGGCTCTCAATTTGACTTTTCAGTCCTAATGGGTCTTCTGGGCTCCATGTAGGAATCTCTGTATGAACATGTTCAAAGCAGACCTCTTTTTTTTAAATGTGGTAAAATATACATAACATAAAATTTATGATTTTAGCCATCTTTACGTGTACAATTTAGTGGCATTGAGTACATCGGAGACTTAGTGGTGGGTAACACCCCGTCTCTAGCACCTTTTTCACCTTCCAAACAGAAACTCCAAACCCATTAAATAATAAGTCCCCACCCCACCCCTATCTCCTGGTAACCCCCATTCGTCTTTCTGTCTGTATGAATTTGGCTGTTCTGGGTACCTCATATAAATGGGATCATTCAATATTTGTTCTTTTGTGTCTGGCTTATTTAACTTAGCATATTTTTTTTTTTTAGGTTCATCCACATTGTAGCATGTATCAATATTTCATTCCTTTTGAAGGCTGAATACTATTTCCTTGTATTTTTTTCTTCTTCTTTTTTTTAGAGACAGGGTCTCACTCTGTCCCCCAGGGTAGAGTGCACTGGCACGATCATAGCTTACTGCAGCCTCGAAATCCTGGGCTCATGTGATCCTCCTGCCTTGGCCTCCCAAGTAGCTGGGATTATAGGCACGTGCCAGCATGCCCGGCTAATTTTTTTATTTTTTGTAGAGACAGGATCTCACTGTGTTGCTCAGGCTGGTCTCAAACTTCTGACCTCAAGAGATCCTCCCGCCTCGGCCTCCCAAGTGCTGGGATTACAGGCATGAGCCTGGCTCCCTTATATGTTTAAACAATATTTTGTTTATCTGTTTGTCCATTGATGGACATTTGGGTTGTTTCCATCCAATTCAGACTTCCCCTCCCCACCCATAATCTGTTGCCCTGCCAGCCTTTGCCACAATTTCCCATGCCTATATGCTCAAGGAGGAAACTGCTTCTGCCCGTCCGTGCCGCCAGCACCTTTGGGCTGCTCAGTGGCCTTGTCTCTTAGCTTCTACCCCTTCCATAATCCATTCTCCAGATGGCACCCAGAGTGCTCATGTTTCTAAGTCAAGTCATGCCTTGCCCCTGTTTAAGGGCTCGAAATGGCTTCCCATCACATTTAGAATAAAATCTTACAAGACTCTACATTGTCCAGCCACTGCCTGCCTCTGACTTCCCTCCCATCCCTCACTCACGCCCACTCGCTGTGCCCAGCACACTGTCCTTTATCCTAACCCCTTGGATGAGCTAAGCAGGTTCCCTCTCAGGGCCTCCACACTAGCTGTCCTCAGGGCTTAAGATCCTCCTCCTTCAAATCTTCAAAGCTTCTTCTTTCAAAGTTTTGTTTTGTTTTGTTTTGTTTTTCAAAAAAGACCTGGCTTTTTTGAAATGTAGAGTTCAATTTAAATTTCCCCTCCTTAGAAAAGCCTTCCCTGTCCATGCAGCCTAAGGTAACGCCTTCCTCTCTCTCTCGCAGCATCTTGTTTTATCTTAGGTGTTTGTCAATACCCGATATTTTCTTGCTTACTTATATATTTGTCTTTTTTCTGTGCCCTTCCGCTCCCCAACCATCACTTTGCAGAACCGTGACAAGCCCCAAATGCAGGGCTTGGCACTTAGTAGGTGTCCGAGGTTGGCTTGTTTGGAGGAGAGATCTGCCTCCGCCTCACCGGTAGCAATGTCCCGTGGCTAATTGCAAAGGTTAGCATGGAGCCTCTCCATCAAGTATTTTAAGTAATAACCTTCCTGGGGGACATTTGCAAATTAGCACTGACTCTTGCTGATTACTCATCCTAAACTCAGTCTGATTAATAATTAATCAGCAAACTGCTTGTCCAGAGCAGGCTGATCAGTGCTAGAAATTATGCAAGTCACTTGGCCAGTCTTAAAAAAATAAAAAAAAAGCTCAGCAGTCGACAGAACTGGAGAGGTTTGATTGCAACGTGAGTGAGGTTTCTCAGATGTTTGTTTTTCCTTTTTGTCTTTTTTCTTTTTTTCCTTTTGACTAAAATCAATTAGGCTCCAACTTGCAACCTCAGAGAGAGACTGTAGAGCACAGAAATAGAAATGCGTTAAATATCACTTTCTTTTCTGTTGCTTTCCTTTAGAAGAGTTTTGGTCTGGGAGGCAGAGGTTAAAATTAGCCGGTTTGCTAAGCAAATGCCTGTCTGGCACCTGATGTCAATTTCTGCAGCCACGGTCAGGTTCAGCGCTTGCCCTCACTTCCTCTGAGCTGGCGGCACCCCTCGCCTGGCAATAAGGAGGTGAGAGATTTGATGCTCGCTCACCCCGCCCTGGGGTTGGGGCGGAATCAATTTGCCAGCAACCTATGCCACCAGGAGTCCTTAGAGGGCTCTTTGCTTCCTGCCTACAAACCCCAGGGAGACAGGAGGAAAGGCAATCAGTGGGTGATGGACAGGATTCCCACTGTCGCGAGCGAACTTGGTGACTGCCGGGGACCCCTTTTAAGCCTTGTCTGCAGCCTCCGGCCTCCAAGGCCAGTCCTGCCTGTGGCTTGTCTTTCTTCTCTGCATTCCTCTTCTGGTCATCAGACATGTGGCAGAGGGGGAGGCTAGGAGAAAGCAGAGGGGTCTGTTGACGTTGATCTCTGGGCCAGAGAAAAGGTGAAGAGATACAGGATTTAGTGCAACCCCGATCCCGGTTAGAACCAGCAGTGTGACAAGGTGACTCCCCAGACCAACTAAATCAGAATGCCCGGGGCAGGGTAAGGGGGGACACAGGCATCAGTATTTCTGACAGCTCCCCATTGATTCCGGGGTGCGCCAGAGTGGAGAACCATGAACTAATGGGGCGTGGGAGGCTTTGGGGAAGGAGATTACGAAGGACATCAAAGAGCGAAGTAGAAAATGGGCTTTTCAGGCATTGGTTGTTTTCCTGGAAATAAAAGGACATCTGTCTGTCTGGTGATAGGCAAGGGAAGGGGAGAAGAGACGCCCAGACAGGGCAGCTCCCAGGAGCGCCAAAGCTTCTGAGCCACCTCAGTTATACCCCTGCTTTAAAATACATCCTCTGGAACTGAGCGTGTGTTTCTCAAATCGGGAGGCACTGACCGACTTCCCGCCTCAGAAGACTTGCCTGAAAGGCGTTTCAGAATGCAGATTCCTGGGGCCCACCTCCGACTACTACATGTGAAATTTCTGAGGATAGGACCCGAATTCAGTATTTTTAGGCATTCTCCTGGGTGTTCTGAAGTAGATCTAAGTTTGAGAGCTACACCGGGCCTAGACAGAACTCTTTCCAGAACAACAACATGGCAGAGGTGGATTTTGCCCATTATGAAATGATCCATCTTCTTACGCATGGATTCATTATTCCATTTCTTGGCGTGGAAACCCACCAGTTATGTTTGACATACAGGTTTGGTTATGGTTTATGCACGAGTCTGGGCAGGCACATCCGTTATACAGAAAGAAGCACTCTGCCTCCGAATGGACTTTATGAATTTATTTCACAAATATTTTCGCTTGCCTACTCTGCCAGTTTCTGGGGTAATCCCTGTGATTACAGCACTGATCTAGAAAGTCTCGTCCCTTCAAGGAGCCATTGAAGTCTAGCCTCACCTCCTTGTCTACGGTGTAGGACCATGCAAAGGATATCTCCGTTCTGAAACCTGTAGACGTGATGCTATATCTGCCCCCCCCAGCCCCACCCCCGGCTCCTACTGCACTGGCACAAGCCTACCTTTTCTAGCATCCTCCTCCCAACATGAACTCTTTAAGAACACGGACTTGGCTCATCATCTCTGAAGCCTCAGTGCTCCGTGGAGTCCTGGCACAGACATGTGTAAAGATTTTCTGACAATTTGTTGAATAAATATAGCCTCTGACATCGTAGAGTGTCAGCAACCTCCTTACAGACCCATCTCACCAGCACCAAAAGGAGAAGCACGTGGCAGCCGTCTCGCCTTGCCTGGTCTCAAAGCCCTTTGGCAATAGGACTGAGGTCAAGATGAATACACAGGCACATATCTATTGATGGCCTCTGTGATTGAATTGAGGATGTCACATGTCTTGTCCCGTTGAACCTTCACCACCATCTTTGAGTTAGGTATTAGCATACCCATCTTGCAGATGAAGAAACTGAGCCTTGGAGACTTAGCTTCCTCCTCACCTGTGCGCGCTCCTCTCCAGCTAGGTTTGCCCATTCTGTTCCCTCTGCAGATCCCAGAACAGCCACTCCTAGAATCGTTCCTTACCCTCAGAGCAGGCTCTGATGCAGTCTGTCTGGCTCTTTGAGTCTCTGATTACCGACTTTCCTCCTGCCTTAGCATACTTTCAAGGGGTGTCATCATCTTTAAGAGCTACTGTATGTCAGGCACTGTACTAAGGGTTTTACATGCATCATCTCATTTAATCCTTACAAAACTCCAGTAAAAGAATGTGTCATCATCAAGACATTAAGAAACCTGCAAAAGGTCATGCAGATAGTGAATGTCTCAGCCAGGAGTTGGGCCCCCATCCTCTAGACTCTAAACCGCGACCTGCCTCCCTTCTCTCTTCTGCTCCTCTGGGCTCTGATTCATTTTCTGTTCTGACCCCAAGGAAGGCAGCGTGGACCATGACTTTCAGAGTCAATGTTGGGTTCAAATACCAATTCTGCTACCAAGCAATCTTGTGACCTCAGTTAACTTTCTCACCCTCTCGGGATCTTACATAGAGTTGCAAGAAATAATTGGGCACAGAGGACTCTGAATAGGCCCAGGTTCCCAGCTTTTAAATCTTGCTCATGTCCTTCCTCTGCCCTCACGTGGCTACAGCACCTGGAAGGGCCTTCCTCCCCGCCACCTGCCACCCCACTCCCGGAGACTCCCAGCGTGCGGTCTGTGCAGAAGGCTGCACACAGCTCCTTTCAGAGGTTCGAGGTCCTGTGGGTCTTGACCTCTGCAGCTGATGAGTCAGGGAGGCAGCTAAGGCTGGCCCAGGGTGGAGGCCACAGCAGGAGGTTGTCACGTGCCCTTGGGCCAGGCAGCTCGGAGATCCCAGGGCCGTTTGGCAGTGTCCTGAAGGGCGCGCAGAGAAAGTCACGGGCGAACGATAATGACTTTCACTCTTCCCTCTGAGCAAGTCACTCAGCTTTCTGAACTTCCGCCGCCCTACTTTTATAAGGCAGATGATGGGTCCTCCCCACCGGCTCCCCAGCCTGCTGAGAACACGTGGCTTGGTGCACACAGACTTCCTGATTTTTCATATATAAATACAGCACCGCTGATTCCCCTCCAGTGGGATCTGCCTCCTAAGGTGATTTTTCTGAAACTGAGAGGATTCGAGGAAGAAAAGACAAGTACTATCTGTGGGTGCCAACTACGTGCTAGGCATTTACACCGATTGTTTCCTTTGCGTCTTCCAGCACCTGTAAGAAACTGAGACTCAGCGAGGTCATGTGCCGAAGGTCACAGAGCAAGGAACTTGCAGACCAAAGCCAGGCTCGTTTGCCTCCCATCCTCTTGCCTTTTCTGGCCCTCCGGCTCTTGGAGGTTGGAAAGAGGCCTTGAGTGCCCTAGAAGGATGCTCCCAGGCCTGTGCCCTTGGCTTCAGCTCCCCCGACCCTTCAGGCAGCTTTCATCCCTCGGGCAGCTTTCATCCCTCGGGCTCTGGCTGGTTGAAGCTGCCGGCTGGCTTCACAGACAGCCGTGCCCACGGAGGCCTTGTCAGCCACGTGCTGCCAGCTCCCTAGCAGCTGGCCCGGGGAGCACGGAACAGGCTGCCATCAGCCTTCCCCTTTCAGGAGAGCCCTGTCGCTGCTAACAAATGGCCCATGTCATTTAGCCACGTCCGTCTCGTCCTCATTGCTGGTCTGTGGCCTGAGTTGTCCAGATAACCCTTTCCATTTAGTGTTGTCTTTATGGATGCCACGAAGGTCCCCGGGCAATGACGGCCCAGCCTTTGCCCCAACCAAGAAGCGTCTCCGGCAGGCCTGCTTCCTGACTGCTGTTTGCTGCCAGTTCGGCTCTCACGATTATTGGAATCTGTCAGGCTCCATCAAGTGACATTTTTCACATGAGGGCAAGTGTCCCTTAGGACTTGCTCTGAGCTGGGGATGACATCCTGGATGCTGACATGGCCTCTGTCCCTCCACCAGCAGGTTCCTTAGCAGTTGCCAATCTCCGCCCGCCCCTTGCCCAGCAGTGCCCTCCTGAGCTCCCCAGAAATCCTCCAATCCCTCTGCCTGTGATCGCCCTCCCCCAGGCCCTCTCCCCACCCCAGCTCCCCCAGTGCCTTAGCAAGTAATTACCTTCGCAGGGAAGTTGACAAGTCTCTGGCGACTCCTAGCCCGGCTGGAAAAGATTCATCATTCTGCATCTGGAAATAGCTAGCCCGTCAGCACAGGGGCTGAGATAACACCGGTGTAAAAGTTCTCTATTCAGGGGAATTAATTAGGATTCCTTATTAAAGATCCAATTAGGCAAAAGGGCATTTTTATCTGTGATAGTCAGCTGCTCCTGTTTTCTAAAGCTATAGCTCCAAGTTTTCAAAAAAGGAGAAAATCAGGGGGCTGTGTTTTTGTCTGAAACAATTCACTCTTTCATTGTCAGTTACGTCTTCATCAGGATGTGAAAATAGATTTTCTCATTCAATTTGCAATGCTTTATCTCTTCAGGGTCTGGTAATGACTCCACTCCATGCCTTCGGCAAGAACGGCAGCCCGCGTGGGCTATTTGGGGAGGGGGATGTTGCGTAGGACGACGACATGAGAAATAGCACTTTTTAGCCACCTGACGCCATGGGCTGGCAGGAAATGCTGGCTTTGCCTGGTCATACTGTCTGTGTGACCCCGGGCAGGTTGCTTCATGTCTCTGAACTTTAATTTCCTCCTCTCTAAATCTGTCTCCCAGAGCCAGGGTAAGGGTTGAAGAGTAAATTGGTACAATATAAGAAAGCGACTAAGCACCCAGGCTCTTGACTGAGACCACCTTATGCCAACACTTACGAGCCATATGGCCTCAGACTAGTTGACTTCTGAACCTTGGTTTCTTCATCTGCAAAATGGGAGGGAGATGCCTCCTCCACAGAGTCTCTGGGAAGATTGAATACGGTGACATCAGTGAAAGCACCTTGCCCATGGGGGGCACTTAATACATGTTTGTCGAACTTGAATCAACTTGTTTTGTATTTCCCTCCAAGAAGCTCAGTGAGGTTCCCTGGAGAAAACTGTTCCCGCTCCCCACCCTGGGGTAACTGAACTCATTTTGTCCCTAGTAGTTCCTGGGTGACTCTAAAGGACAGCTAAGGCTGAGATTCCCCACTCTATGTCACCCAGCTGTGTCCTTGGTGGCTCCCAAAGGAAGCAGTACTGGATGGAGGAGGGGTGACCTCTTGACCTCAGTGGTGTCCGATTTACCTTTGGCCTGGGACCCATTGCCCCGAGTCCACCCAGCCGTCTGATGCGGACACGCACAGCGCAAACCCAAGAGAGCAGCACTAGGGTGTTTATCCCAGGAAAGAGAAGACCTGGAGAAATAACACAATCTGAGGCTCCTATAAAGTTCTGTAAAAAGTGTGTTCTTGTGTGAATGCCTCATTCCACAGATGAGGCGACTGAGTCCCAGCATCACTCATCAAGCAAGTGGCAGAGCCAGACCTGTTTCCACCACCCAGATGTTCCCAGGCCACCTACCACTGAGCCAGCATTTGTAGACATCTCGTGAGAGGGTCACAGCAGCCCGTCTCCCACGAGATCTGTATCCGCATAAACCCAGCTCCACACAGTGTTCCTCTACTGTTTGCCTGGCCTGGCTCTTCATTGCTTGTGCCTTCGTGCCTCAGTTTACCCCATAGAGGAGCCACTTTAGCTTCTGGTTCCTCTTCTCGCCTTTCCATGAGATTGTCTTGGCCCCAACACCCTCTTGTACGGCCCTGCCTCCTTTAACCCTGCCCACTGCCTCCCTAACCTCACCTCCTCCCACGCTCCCTCTTACTCACTCCTGCAGCCACAGTGGCCTCCTTGCTGTTCCTTAGACCCCAGGCATGCTCTTCCTGCCTCAGGGCCTTTGCACTTGCTTTCCCCTGCACCTGGAATGCTCTTCCCCCCACCCCAGATATGCACATAACTCAGTCCTTCACCTCTTTCAGGTGCCACCTCCAAGATCACATTCTCAGTGAGGCCTTCCCTGACCACCTATTTAAAATGACAAGTGCCTCTCCCACTCCTCAGAGAGTTCCTTTGTTCTGTCTGTTTCTTCTAGTGGAATGCCCACACCTAAGAGAGCCCAGCACCACAGGGAGCCTGGAACCCAACCTGGAGTGCTAACCCCTCTCCTTGGTTCCAGTCCCGGAAACTCTGTTGCTTGACAGCCACCATCCTCATTCTCCAAATGAGGAAACCGAGGCACAGGGAGGCGCATATGACTTTCCCAAGTCACTCAGGGAGTTAGTGTCGCAGGAGTGACTGTGCTGGGGTGATCTTAGAACGACTGTAAAGAGAGTTGTACTTGCTGAGTTATTTAGGTCTCTCTACCTGGCTTGCCCTAGGCCTCGGGCTGTGACTGACCTTGGTCGTGTCCTCAGGCTTTGCTGAACCCTCCCGGAGGTGGCCATGGATAAGACCCAGTCGTGGAAACAAATCGTCCCGCTGCAAAGATGTATTGCTGGAAGAGAACACAGTCTGTGCTGATAACTAGGAAATCCTCTCCCTCCCTCCTCCCCTCTTCACCCCCACCCCCTGCCAATTCCCCCATCAAATAATTCCTGATAATGAAGTTAGGATGATTCAGTGGTTTTCTGATGAGCATGAATTCATCATCAAAATCTACATATTTCAATCCCCTGATATGTGCTCTCAGATTCCTAACCTGATTAATATGTAAAGTGCTTTATCCTGTGACTTAACAAAAGAAAACCCAGCTTGGTTTCAGGGACCTACATGGCTCCCAGCCTCTGGGATCTGGGGGAGATGCTGCTGGCTGCATCTTGGGGGACGTAAAAGCAGCTCAGCGGGGCTGTGGCACCTGCTGCCAAGGTGCCAGCAGATGGCACAGCTGGGAGGGGAGTTGGTGCTCGGGGTCAGGCCCCCAAACACTGCAGCCTCAGACCTCCCATTGCATAAGCCAGAGAGACCTGGCTGCAAAGACATTCAGCATTCACAGCCCCACAAACTCGTGGGAGCTGAGAGAAGCCCATGTCCCATGTCTAAGAATCTGGACGAGATGCAACATCCTCCTTTTGAGCCTTTCTGGAGGGACAGCCAGGGTGGCCTGCCACCTCTTTGCTCCCTAAGCCAGACCCCTGCACCATGTGTCCACACCTCTCCAGAGGAAGAGCTCCAGCTCAGCAAACAGCCTGGAGCCTCCCTCCAGGGCCACGGCCCCCTGGATGATCCAGCTGCTGCTACCATCTTGGGGTGTCTCAGATGCCCTCCTTCGTGATCCAGCCCACCACACATCCCACGCCCTCCACCCTCGGATTCTGCCGGTGGCCCCGACTGGACCAATTTTGACCCCTGCCTCCTTGGACTCAGACTGTTGCCCAGTCCCTCCACTCAGGGCCCATCCCAGCCTCTCTCAGCCCTGACCGGCAAACCCACACACACACCCGCATGCCCTGCAGGGCTCCCGCCAGGTGCTGTGGCTGCCAACATCAGCAGAGGCTGTTGGGCTAGAGGGCTCTAGGGTCAGACATGGATGCAAACCTCCGCTCCAAGGTTTGTGCAAGGTATTTAACCCCTCTGAGCCTCTGTTTCTTGAGCTGTAAAACCCAGCTACCAGGAATATAATTTACTCTTCTTAGGGCTGTTGTGAATTTTAAATCAGCACTAAGTGGAGCGTCTAACATACAGCATGTAGGTGACACTCCATAATGTAGCTAGTGTTCTTATTCATCCTCTGTAGCCATTGACTCAGGTGGGCCAGTATTCCTCCCATTTTTCTCATGTGTACGCAGAAGCTCACAGATGTTGAGGTTGGGACATGGTTGGGGAGCAAGGGGGCACCCCTTCTCCACAGGAGTACCTGGGGCCTCTTGGGAGAGAAGAGCGTGGCACCCCATGGAAGACGGGATACCTGAGCGGAGACTTGCCCTGTAGGAGATGGGGACCCAGTCAGTGAACTGCATGCCCCAACGTGACAGAGGTCCTGCGGAGAGCTGCTTCTTGGCACAGTGCATGTCTAACGCTGGAGTTCTTGCCCACCCCTGGCACCAGGGTACTGCCCTAGTTTGGGTTTCCCAAAAGCAGGCCTGAGGCAAGGGTTCAAGTGCAAGTGTTTTATCTGGGGGTACAGGTAACACCAGCAGAGAATGGGGGCATGCTGTAGGGCAGGGCCAGCAGCAGAGGAAGGACAGCAGGCTGCAGCCAGCAGGCAAGAGGACTGCCTCGGCGACCAGTACCAACCACCCCGGGGATCCTGCGGAAAGGCTAGGCTGGCAATCAGGCGTTGAGATTTGGAAAATCGGGGACATGAAATTTATTTTGTATAGTCACAGAATGGCAAGTTCTGTGGATTTAGGTCACACACACACACACACACTCACGCAAGCCAATTAGTCACTGGAATGCAAGAGAATCTGCTGTCAACATTCAAATATTTTTGGAAAGTTTGTATTTTTCTGGCTCTGCATTGAGCGAAATGCTTATTCCACAAGTTGTAGGCTCTGGGGGTGAAGTCACAAAGAGCTCATGCATACTTGAGCAGGAACGCCCACTTGGGGGCTTTATTTAGACATAACCCAGCATTCCCTCCAGCACTTTCTTGAACCATCATGAGAAGTTTCAGAACTCAGCCTGGGGAGAAAGAAAAGGGCTCAGAGTTCAGACACCTACTTTTCGAAAGTCTGTGGGTGGAAGCTCCTTTGTGGTGCACTTCTCATCCTTTGTCCTCACCCATCCTCTGCCTGGGAGCCCAGTGGCGAGAGCCCGGGGTCTGGACTCAGATGTAGCAAGTTCCACTGGGCAACGCTAGGCAAGCGACAAAGCTGTCGGTGTTCCCATCTGCAAAGCAGGCAGCATAGTGCCAAACTGGTGCTCAGGAGACAGATGGCACATAGTAAGTGCTCAGTAAAAGCTGTTCTCGCCTCTTTTCTTACAAGTAATTTTAGTTCTCCCTCTGTTTTAATTCCTTTCCCTTCCGCATCCATTCAGATTGCACTGGGCAGATTTGGGACCCGGATGTTTCTACTGATGTGGGCATTGGATAGATGGACAGGGTGATGCCGCCTTCACAAGCATAATAAAGCATCACCGATTTAGTACACACATGCTACAGGGCTTCCCAAAAGTCACCATACATAGGGAAGATGGGAAATTGTAGCTAGATGTACCTTTATTTACAAAATATTCACTACAAAATTTTACAGAATGTTTCCTTTGTATGGAGACTGTTGGGATCCCTGTGTTATGCTAGGAACATCCCATTAATCATTTTTAATGGGATAACACGAGCCCTCTCACCTCCCATGCTCATCTGCGCTTGGTCCTTCACCTCCTACAAATGCGCTCAAGTCAGGGCTGAGGGCCTGGGGAGATCCAGCCCCTGCTTTCTGCTTCAAAACCGCCTGACCGGCCTCAGCAGAAAAGAGGAAAAAAAGCAGTTATGTTACTGAATTGGTTTCTAGCAAAAAGGAAACAGAACCTAAAAAGAATGGGGTATTATTTTTTATTTCCATTGTAAACATAAGGCATGGTCATTAAAGAAAATTTAGAAGAGAGAGAAAAACTAGATAAATAAATAAACTCTTATGCATGAACATTTTGATGCATTCCCTTCCATTTCTTCTAGGCATGGTTTTGTTTGTTTTTAATTTAAAGAGCTGTGTTCATAAAGCGTATATATGCATGTGTGTGAGTGTATGTATATATGTTTTTGTTATTTACAAAAGCAATTCATGCTTATCGTGAAAAATCCAAGACATACCCAAGAGTATGGAATAAAATGTTAAAGTCTTCTGTTTGCCAAACTCCTGTCCTAATTCTACTGTCCTCCCCAGGGGCAACCATTATTAGCAGGTTGGAATATAACCTTGCAGACCTGTGTCCCTATGCATTTATACACGTGTGCACATACCTGCACACGCACACAGGATAGGGGGTTGAGCATAAACCTATTATTCTACAGCTTATTTTTATTCTCTTAAATGTACATATTAGATATTTTTCAATGTCAGTATATATATCTGCCTAATTATTTTTTTAACAACTGCCTAATAATTACATTTTTTCCCCATTTCAGACAATGCTATAGTTAATACCATCATGAGTAGATCTTGGCGCACATAGGAGCATTAATAGCATAGCTTCCTTACAGCGGAATTTCTGGGTCAAAGTATACGTTATTTTTAAATTTAGATTCTGCTAAAGTGTACTCCAAAAAGGCTGTGCCAATTTAACATTTCCATCAACCATGTCTGAGACTAGCTGTTTCTCCACATCCTGTCCAAATAAAAGTTTTGTTATTTTTATCCATCTCGATGCGTGAAAAATAACAGCTCATTCTTCTTTTGATTTCTATTCCTCCAATTATTAGTGTAGTTTATAATCTCTTCATGTGTTTATGGTCATTTCTATTTTATTCTCTTAATTATCTATTCATCTTCTCTGCCCATTTTTCTATTGGGTTGCATGTGTTTTTCGTATTGAGTTCTTTGTATATTTTGAATATTAATATTAGAATTAAGATATATTGTAAGATAGTTTTATCAGCCAGTAACTTGTCTTCCAGCCTTGCTTTATTCTCCCTCACAGCGGAAATTTTGAATTTTTTATGTGATCAAATCAGCTGGTCTCCTGATTTAATCACATAAAACTCCTGAATTTTATGTCTTGGTTAGGAATACCTCCCTACTTGGAGATTATGGCCTTCTGTATTTCTTCCAGAGCTCTCAGCATTTTATATTCTACGCTTAGCGTTTTAATCTATCTGAATTATATTTTTGTACCAGGTGCAAGCTACAGGTCTAGCTTTATTTTAGTTCCAAATGAATAATGAATTATTCCCAAACCTGTCCTTTCTGATTCAAAATAGCCCTTTTATCATAACCTAAGTTCAATTCTATCCATGGTTTTGTGCCTGGACTTTCTCTTCTGTTTCATTTCTCCATTATTCTATTTCTGTGTCATAATTATATCATTTGAACTTTGTCATAGCTTTATAATAACTTTTTAAGTGGGAAAAGACCTTCAGTAATATCAACTAACTGATCAACACTAGGTTGATCACATGGCAGAAATACTCTCTAGGGATTAGGGGGATGGGGGGCAAATCAACAACTAAAGGACACGGGGAGCCCTAAGGAGGGGGGAAGGGCACGCCTTTAACCCGCACTTGGGTGAGGCAAAGACATAAAATGTAACTATGTTTGTACCCTCACAATACCCTGGAATAAAAAAATAAAAAAAAAAAAAAAGAGAGAAAGAAAAAATAAACATTTTGTTGGCAATTCTTGTGCATTTACTTTTCCAGATGAATTTTAGAATAAGTTTTGCAGATTTCCCCCCAAAGAAATTCTGTTGTGATTTTGATTGGAATTTCACTGAAATCATATACTAATTTGGAGAGAACTGCCATTTTCACAATCGTGACTTTTCCTATCCTGGATCATGGTATTGCCACTCATTTTTTAGGTCTTTTTTATGATCTTTAATAAAATTTTATAGTGTTCATCATATAGGCCCAGGAAATTTTTTGTTAGGTTTTTTCCTAGGTATCCATAGTTTTTATTATTATTGTGAATGGGATCAATTTGCCATTGCATTTGCTAATGATTTATCGCCGGTAAATAAGAAAGCTATTGATTTTCATGCTTTTCCTTTGTCACCAGCCGTCTTACCGAAGTCTCTCATTAGCTCTAATAGTTTTAAAGCTGATTATTTTAGATTTTCTAGATTAGACAATCACATTAGCTACGAGTAATGTCATTTCGTTTCTTCTTTTCCCATATGTATGCTATTTTCTTTTGCTTTTTGGCTTCTTACCTAGCTAGTGCCTCCAGAACCGTATTAAAGAATGATAGGTTTGGCAGCTCCAAAGATTTCTGCAGAAGAAGAACTTAAAGGCAACCGTCGTTTTTACTAAATTCTACATTACAAATCAATAAAAACAGCAAAATTAGTTCTAGAAATGTTTTTATTCTCACATTATATACAATTAAAAAATCATATGTTGTCCGTATTGAATAGTGTTATTTCTTTTAATCCGGAGTGATTTGGAAGGGGCTGACGGACAGTGTTCAGAATGGAAACCCAGTGGCTCCATGGTACCATCGCTAATTTTGTATCCTGATTATTTTGCACTTATGACATTAGCATTTGCCCTGTGGTTATCAACCCTTGGCCTCAAAATATCCCATTAAGTGGATATATCACAATGTACTTAACCATTCCTCTTTCTGTGGACATTTAGACTGTTTCTAGTTGTTTATGTTCTAAATATTGCTGTAAAGAACATTTTTGTGTGTGAGGCTTTTTTCCCCCCTGAATTTATGATTATTTCTTTAGGAGCAATTCCCAGAATGAATATTTTTTAAGATTCTTGATTCTTATTGCCAAATTGCTTTCTAAAAGCATTCCATCATTTTACACTGCCACAGAATGTGAGTGTTGGAAGAAATGGGACTTTTAAAATTAAAGATTATGAAATATGTCATAGAGGAAAGAAAATGGGCTTTGGAGTCAGGGAGTTGGGTTTGAAGTTTGGTTTCTCCCCTCCACAAAAAATCGTATTTAAAAGAAAAAGCTCCCTGAGCCTCAGTTTCCCTATCTGTAAAACATGCAGCTGATTCTTTCTGCGGCCGTGCTGAAGGCTGAATGAGAACCAGTTGGTGGTGGTGCTGAACACAAAGTAGCTCTAAACAAATGAGAGTCACTTTGCCTTGATTTGGACTGTTTTGAGAGGTTTTGATTTTCTAAGCAGCTTTGGAGGCTTTCCCTGAAAAACATGCTGCAATTAGGAATGACTTCCGTCCCTTCGCTGAGGCCTGGCTGCCAAGGGGAAGCCCTTTCCTGCAGCCGGCTGCTGGCCCCAGCTGTAAGCTCCGAGACCTGTTCTGTGAAGGAATTTCCCATAATAAGCTGTGCCCCGCTCTGTGGGCAGGCAACTCATGAACCCTGCAGCCACCTCTGCTCAGTGCCAGGGAAGAGGACAGACAAGATCAGCATCCCCGGCGAAATCAGGGACTTCCAGAGAGGCCTCAGCTTCTCCCCTGACTGGCTAACTGCATTGTCTCTTTTGTCGACAACACATAGAGCAGGACGGTTGTCATCTGCTCCCAGCTCTTGGTTGCCAAATCCTACCAGTTCTACCACATGCATGGCTTTGCAATCTGTCCCTTTCTCTGTAACCCCCGTACCCCTGACCTTGTTCAGGTGTCCTCACCCCTGGAACACTGAAGCAACCCCACACTCGCCTCCAGAATTTCTCCCTCCTGCTCAGCCTCTATTTTGGCCCAGAGTAATTGTTCTAGACACCCATATCCGGCAGTGCCATTTCCCTGCCGAAAACCCTTTGATGACTCCTGTCCCCTGTGGGGTACAATCCAAACCCTCAGCTTAGCATCCCAGGCCCTCCAGCTGTCACTCCTAAGTCATGAATTCCACACGAGCATTCCTGAATTCAAGAGACACGTTACTAAGCATCAGCAATCAGGCTAGATATTGGAGTTTTCATTATGATCTGTTTCAAGCTAACCAGTCTAGAATAAGAACTGTATTCGCTTACACTTTTTGCACTCCTTCTAGGCACTTGGGGCTGTGCTAAGCACTTAATATGCATAATCTCTCTTAACCCTTTCAACAACCCTATGAGGCAGGTATTATTTTCATCCCCCTTTTGCAGACAAGGAAACCGAGGCTCAGAAAGTTAACATAGCTTGCTCAAGGTGACTCCTTTGGGAAGTAGCAGAGCCAATTCCTCTGTCACGAGAGCCCAAGCCCTCAACCACTCATCAGCCCCAATTTCTTTCATGTATGTTAGGCCTGAGCATACCTATTAGACTAAATGGCGGGATCTTTCTCTAGACACATATCTTATAAGAAGTATGGGCATAGAATTCACAATTCTAATTAGAAAAATTACAAAATTTGCCATTGACCAGGGACTAGCACAAGAATTTGGCAAATTCTTCTCCTCCTACATGCCCCAGGGCCAACCACAAGACTCCTGCCTTGAACCCTCTTGAACCCTGGTTCCCAGCACCCCCATTCCTTCTCATGTGGCACCCCATGCCTGAGTTAGTTGTGATTTTCCAAGAGGGGCCTCTGCCTTTCTCTCTGGACCTTCCATGGCCAATCTTTATGGGGTGCATGGTGGACACTTGATAACTGCACTGAATTAAATTGGATTGAATTGAACCAAATTGAATTCAGAAGCAGATATTCTCCAGCAGTGGCTGGGATTTAACTTCATTGTTGTCCTGATCATCTTGTGGTAGATAACACTGCCTCCTCCATAAGCCAGGCTAAGCACTTAGGTTTTTGAGGGTAGTATATCTTAAGGGGCTTCTGTTCAAGCAGGGTAGCTTTTTCTGCATAGAACATTGGAAATAGATCTGAGTTCTGTGTGTTCTGTGATGTAGTTTTCTGATACGTCTCGGAAGGCAAACAATCTGGACTTAAGAATCGTCTGTACTGCTCGTACTGATGCATGACCTTGGGCAAGTTATTTAACCTCTCTGGGTCTCTAGTTCTTCGTCTGTCTCTGTGCCGTGGGGATACTGTGGGAATTAAAATGAGAAAATTAATGTAAACCCTGCAAACGTTCAAGGCACAGTAAGAGCACACAGGTTTTGGCAGTAATTACAACAATTGCTCTTCTCTCCCTGTGTCCGCTGTCCATGCCGAATTGAACAGTGAGGTGGATTGGGGGCAGCAACACGAAGGAAAGGGCAGAGACAGAAATCAGAAAACATGATCCTTAAGGGGGTCGGTCATCCCAGGGTCCTAGAAGAAGGAGGCATTTTCCCCCAGGTTCTGTGCTCAGGAAAGTAGCTGAAGGATGTGGAGAATTGAGAGCAGATGAGGCCGGAGAGATAGATGTAGACCAGATTATTTGTATTTTATTCTGAGGGCAGTAGGGAGCCGCTGAAAGGTGTATGGCAGGGAGGTGACATGATCACCTTTGCATTTTTGAAAGACCTCGGGCAGCTGCCGGAGAACAGGATGGGGGGTGCAGGCACAGACAGGAGCTACTCTGTGCTGCCCAGGTGAGACATGTTGAGGTCTGGATTAGCACAGACAATAGCAGTGGACGGTGAGAGGAGGGGGAGATTTAAGAGACTCGAAGAACATAAAAACAGCATCATTTGGTCAGTGACCCAGCAAATCTGAGGGGCAGAGGAGGAATGAGATGGCTGGCAGCTCTTGGTGCGGGTAACTGGTGGGTGGGACGGCAGGAGGGGGATAGAGGAGTGATGCGTCTTAAATTTCAGATGCCCATGGGATACCTGAGGTCAATGGATGTAAGGATCTGAAGTTTAGGAAAGGGGTGTGGCTTATAAATAGATGTTCGGGAGCCATCAGCATAGAATTGGGTGCAAGGAGAAAGCTTAGAACTGGGAGACAACAGGGAAAGAGGGGTATGAGAGGACAAGAGGACGTGCAGGGTAAATTAGAGTGTTGGGGCTTCTTGGGAGACCCAGCTCCACCAGAGGGTGGGCCTGGAGCTGGCTGCACTGACATCCAGTGTGTCCAGGAAAAGCCTGGGCATTCTGTCGTCCACTGTGTCTGCTGTGGTCACAGGAGGCCCTCCAGCTCCCTGCCTGGCCTAAAGTGTGCCTGGAATTCCCATCTGCTGGACTGGCCCACGAGCCCCTGCCCTGCCCTGCCCTGCTTCTGCCCCGTCCAAGGCTGCCCCTTTCCTCCCGGAGATATTGAAGAGCCCTGATCTGCAAGAGCCTTTCCCAATCCCCGCCCAGTTCCACACTCCAAATCCCATAAGCAGGGAAGGCTTCTATCCGACAGCAAGCAAAAGAGTGAGGCACCCTGAAAGTGGGGCCTGGTTTCCCAGTTCGAGGCATGTGTCCCAGGGATCGTGGTGGACTCCCTGCCCCAGAAATTTTGTAGAGCTCCTTCCTGTGTGTGTTAAGGCCTTCCAACTTCTTGGCACCATAGATACTGCTCTGAACTAAACATATAGAAGTTTCCAGATACCACTTGCACAGAATATAACTCAGTAGATTAGGGGTATGCTCCAGAAATCTACATTTTAAATACTCACTCTTGGCCATCTTGTTGCAACAGGTCAGAGACCACCTTTAAGAAATACTGATTTGGTAAAGGCAATTGTGAGGGGACCCCAACCTCTAGTAACCACCCACCATTTGCCATACCACTGACATTCCATTTCGTCCTCACTACTCTCCTGTGAGGTAGATGCATCCTCACTTGTGGTCCAGGGAATAGTCTGAGGCTCAGAGATATTTAGTGACTTTCCCAAGGACTGGTTAGTAACAGACTCAGAATTGGAATGCCGGGTCTTTCTAAGCCTAGGACATTTATGCACCAACACATCACCTACTAAGAGAAAAATGGCACCTGTTTTCAGGTAGTTAAAAGTCCAGCCTATGGAAGAAGGTTTAGATAGTTGGCAGAAACTAGACCAATGGGTAGTTGCAGGAGTCAAACCTTGACTCAGCACAAAGGTCTTTCTAATAGAATAGAATGGCTTCCTGGGGAGAGGACTGGACGTGTCCAGGAGGGGCCGGACAAACACTACTTGGAAGTGAGGCAGAGAGAATTTATGGAGCAGGCCGGAGTAGGTGACTGAATCCCTTTGAAGCCTGTGATGTCTAAGACACGGTGTTTTGACGAGTTGACTCTCTGAGTTTGGATCTGATGCTGGCCCTAGACTTATGTTATTGCATTTGTGGCCATGACAGGAAGAAAGGGATGAAGGAAAGAAGGAAGAATGGAAGGAAGGCAAGAAGGAAAGGGGGGAAGAAGCTACTTAGTATTTCAAGTTACGAGGATTGAGAGCGCTGTGGATCCTAAATCGTTTATTCTTTACTGAGTCATGTCCTAATTACGAGACAACTGAGAAAACACGCTGTGACCTCAGAGAGGGGTGCTTCCAATTTCCTATAGGGCTGGTGGGAGCATCTGCCCAGCGTTGACTCTTCAGCGAACCCAGGGCATTAATGCGGAATCCTCCCTGAACCAAATTTCAGAAGAACAGGCAAGTTTTCACATGTGCTTTCCCGCTAATGCCAGCCCGATGCCTGAGCCTACAAAGGAGTAACAGTCAAGAGAAAAGTAGATACATTTCATTTCTCTTCGGCCTGAACATTCTGAAGCGGGAAGAGTCGTGACATAGGCAGCTTTAGAGAGAGCGTGAAGTTACAAGTGTTGTCCACTGACAGCCTGTCTTTCGAAGCTGTCTCATTAGACCATCCAGCCTTGCCCAAGTCAGTTTCAGTCCTCCAGACTCAATCCCCTCTGGCCACCCCACTCCCCGTCTCCCCGCCCAAGTTCTGCCGCAGCCCCGTGGATGCCTGTGCCCACATTTAGCACCCAGCCCTCCACCCACGAGCTGTTTAATCTCACGCAAGTCATCGAACTTCTTTGAGCCTCGTGCCCTGTTGGTGGGACTATAAATGGGCGCAGCCTTTTGGGAAGGTAATTTCACCATAATGATTAAAATGTAAAATGTGGATATCATTTTTAGGAGTTTATACCTAGGAAATAATGAGATGGTAGTGTAAAATGATATGTACAAGGATGTTCACTGTAGTGTTATTTATTATAGTGGGAAAAAGAAAACAGCATATGTTCAACATTAATGGTTTGATAAACTGTGGTGCCTACAGCTGATACAAAAGGTGGCAATTAAAATTATACTTCCAAAGAATATTCAAAGAAATTGGAAAATGCTTAATATATGATAGTAAGTGAAAAATCAATATACAGAACTGGGTATGTTGTACAAACTGAATACATATTATTAATGCATATTCTTCTTTATGTTCTTTTGTATTTTCTGAAAGTTTCACAACAAGCATATATTACTCTCTAGGTACCAAAAAAAGTCAGGAAACGTTAAAATGTATTTAGATAGCTCCCACACCTGCAGGGTGAAGAACAAACTTTCTAGCAAAGGATTTTCACAATCTGACCCTATCCTAACTCAGCACCTTCATCTTCTCCCCGTCATCACGTCCGTTACGCCTTGCCGTATCCACCCCAACCCACTTTGCCATTCTGTGAACACATTATAACCATTCGCACTGCCATGGCTTTGTCCTGCCTGACTTCTCCAGCCAAAATGACCTTCTCTGCATTTTCAAGAACTATTTCAGGCTTCCCTACCTCTTCCTTGACAGTTGTCTCCTGCCCTTTCCTCCTGCAGAACATATACGCTCAATAATCACTTATTTCGTGTCTGTCATTCTCACTTTACCTTTCTCCAAGATTTGGTGAGAACACCAAGGAAGGAACACTAACTCTGTCTTGGAGAGTCAGGAAAGGATTCATAGAGGAGAGTTCCAGAAAAAATGAATATGCGTTTGTCCACTAGACAAAGGACAATAGACATCCCGCATAATTCTGGAAGGAGTTCCCGACTGGCAGGCTCTTGGATCTGTTTCTCTCATAACCCTTATCTCCCTGCATAGTGTGTTGCACATGGGTACGTGTCTCTCCCCTACCAGACAGCGAGGTCATTAAGGGTCATTAAGTGGTTCAACCCACTGCCTGGCACACACTGGGCAACAAAAATATATGTTTGTCTTAGAGCATGAAGATCTGAAAGTACCAATACAGTAATTACCTTTCTCCTTGTCTTACTGTGAATGGGGAAAATATATTCTTATTGTTGCTTTTCACTGATTTCAAGTATGAGCCCAGAGACACTGAAAACACTTTAGAGTCTGCTGATTTGAACCAAATTGAAGAAGTTGTTTGCCTGGTAGGCATTAAGAAGATGTTCTGCAAAATTTGGACTTTATTTGAGTATAAGAATTCCACCAATACGAGCTTTGCTTCCCCTTTAAACAATGTGCCACAGTTTCAGAATGATGCCTTTGAAATAAATCCTGTGTGAGTAATGTTTCTCTTGGACTCATAAAATCTTTATGGAAATCTTTTCTCATCTCATAGACTATGAGAAGGAAGAGAGAGCCAGAACCACTGAGCCAGAAGTGGGGAATGCAGTATTTTTTCATATGTGGGTCACACATTTAATGTAAATAGTTTTTAAATGCAAATCCAATACTGACTACACATTAGCTCAAAAATCCTAGCGCTGTCCAAAGTGCTGAATCTGTGAGTTAAGATCTCTTAATCTCTGATTAAAGAGTAGGTGGTATGGAAATGTATTCATTCAAATAGAAAGTTTGAATGCATTAAAAGATCCAGTAATAGCTATACTAGGGATAAGAACACAAATGCTGGCAGGAATAAAACAACAACTTAGTACCCCTCTCCCCGGAAAAAAAAAAGAGAGAGAGAGAGAGAAACAGTAGGTTAGTAGAGCTGAGCTCTCAACCCCGTTATTCAAAGGGACATGACTTGGGATTCATGCATTCATTCAACACACATTTATTGAGTGCCTAGTAAATAATAGGCATTATACTACGACATTAAAGTAGATGAATCATAATCTTTGGTCTCCCTGAGGTCACAATCAGTGCTTGCTCAACCGCTGACCAGCTGCAGACCTTGAGCAATTTACTGAGCCTTTCAAGCCTCAGGTGTATCATTTAAAAATTTGGAATAATAGGATCTCACAAGATTATTGCACAGAATTCAGTATTATAAGCTCTCAATGAATGTTAGATATTAGTATTAGGTGTGATGCACTATGCTAAGTTCTTTACATGGATTTTCTCATTTATTCTCTCATTCGCTCTACGTGTTGAGTTGGTTTCAATATACCCTTTACCCAGGTGAGGAAAATGGGGCTCAGAAGAGTGGGGTTAGCTAACTTGCCCAAGTTCACACAGTTAGCAGTGTGGACAGAATTCAAAGCCAGTTCTTTCTTCCTCTAAAGCCAGTGCTCATGATTATGGTGATGCTGGTTAGAGCAGGAGTTGGGGACAGACCGACTCTCCATATAAGCCATCCAAGGTGGGGCAGACCACCCTCATCTGGGCTGGCATTTTCCATAAGGCTAAGTCTAAGGGAGCAAGATGGGCAGGTGACTCAGGTGTTTGTGTGACTTTTAGGTTAGGGACACTTTGTGGCTTAATAGAAATGGGGAGGATAAATCCCAACCCTTGAGAAAATGGGGCCAAAGCCCAGCCATCCAGGAAGAGTTTCACCAGGCTCCAGCCACTGGGGAAGTGAGCCTGGGGACCAGAGACTGGAAGAGACCAGTCAGGCAGATGGGCCACACTTAGCGGGGGATGGTTGGCAACCAAGGCAGCAGGGACTCCAAGGACTAAATCCCATGGCTCACGGCACCTTAGATGGGGGGTGGGGGAGGGCAGAAGACTATTTCCAAAACCCACTTGACAGGAGGGAAGGGGGTTCGTGATGAATTGCCTGTTGGAGTCTCATTGTCACAGGGACAGGGAGGATTGGCCCTGAAACATGTGGCTGAGTAAAGCCTGGGCAAAGCCTGGCATGCCTCATAGAAGCCACTGTCTCACACACTCCATTTGGAACCTCCGGCTGAGAGAGCTCTTTGATTGTGCTGGTCTGTGTCCCATGGAGCTGGGACAGTGGGGGCTCTGAATTAGTGACAACACATTATTACCTCAGTGGTGAGAATGTGCTTTTTCTTTTAGTTCAAAAGAGCTTATGATTCAGTCCTATGGACTCACATGAATATATGTTCTCTTTGCTTTCCTCCCTGCGGCAAATTGAAGTACAAAACACAACAATACCCCTCCTCCTCCCCCTCCCCAAGGCTGTCCCATAAACAATGGCAGCTGTTTGGATTCCCTTGATTGAAATCGGAAAGGTCACATCTCAGTGTTGTCTTTGGGGCTTGCTTTTACAATTTGCAACAATCCCGGGCTGTCCTGGGGCCTCCCTAGGATGTCCTTCCAGTTCTGACCTTCCATGGGTATCTTTCAAACACAGACTTTGGCCAGCTGTCAAGCAGGTAAACGGATCAATGAGGGCTGCTCATCGAATTGTGCTCCCTGGACCTCCGTCTGCCGCTCTCAGCCTCTGCTGCTGCTGTCAGATCAGTGGGGGGAGCAGATGGCTGTGCCATGTCATGACAATGGCTCCTTTGAAGAGCCTTTGCTCAGTCCTTCTCCTTTAAGCCGGGGAGGTCAGGGGCAGCTGTGCCCCACACCCGGGCAGCTCAGGGGAGGCCCTGTGTTGGCTTCTGATAAAAGTCAGCAGGGGTCCCTGGAATGGACCACATGCTGGTCCCCTGTCACCTGTGATGTTGTCTGTCCCCACTAGAGGGGAAGAGTGGTTGCTCACATCTCATGTACGTGGAGCCCATGGGGCGCTGGCCTCATCTCCAACTGAAGCCGAAGGGAAAGTATGTCGTGTCCAGGAAAACAAAGCAGGAGTCTGCGTTTATTTCCAGCGCCTTATCTTCATGCAGTAATGTCTCACGGGCTGGCTCCCAGCTTAGGAATCAGAGGGTTTATTGAACCAATACATGGGACAGAAAGTGCTGGACAGCAACTCTCAGGTAGTACACAGAGTCCCAAATGGTCCCTCTGGTCCCCGAGTCTGCCTGACCTTCTGATTCTAGGTACCCAAGTGACTCCCAATTTCTACATCTCCTAATTCAGATTATCAAGAGAGAGGCTCTGATTGGCTCTGCTCATTAGTCAAGTGTCCACTCCTTGTCCCATCAGCTGCAGCGAGGAAGGGGCGGGCTCAGCTGGTGCCAGCATGGCTGCAGGGGCCCGGCCCTTCAGCAGGGCTGGCGGTGTCTGGCGGGGAAGGGAGCAGGGTTGTCCTGAGAAGGGGGAAGGGGCTTGGCAAGCAACCTGGGACATGCCTTCTCCATTAGCTTAACCTCTCTCTCTTCTCTTGGTCTTTCTCAGAAGGATGGAGAAAAATATTCTTTTCATCCAACCCCTTGAGCTAAACAAAATAACACAGCCAAAAGGCCCGGCGCTCGGTGGAGAGGACTCGAGAGCCATTTCAGGGTGTCCTCACCACTACGGTGTTGTCTATCTGGCTTTCACAGTCTGCAAAAGGGAGCTCTGTAAATACCAGGGATTTCTGTGATTATTGTGAATCCTCTAAGCAGCTAAATTTCCCAAATTCTCAGAGTTGTAATGCCTTGGGATTTAGAGATATAATTAAGAACAGATGAGCCTCACAAAGGTTGATGGCAGGGATCTGGGATTGCATCAAACAGCAGAGAGAATTTTGATGTGAGTTCCAGGCCTTCGTCTCCCCCGAGCGGTAGCAGGATGAGGACTGGAGGGGCTCAGGGGCATACAGGACCTCGGTTACTGGAGTCACCGGGCCCGGGAGTCCTGGCCTCTAGTTCTCCCAGAACTTGTGACACAGCCCACACACCCACTCAACAGGTTAGGAGGAGGCGATGCCGAGTCAGCCTTGGGCTGGGAATAGCTTTCTGCTGTGGCAGGATCAACGGAGACAGGCCAGGTCTGGCCCGTTTCCTCCCAGGCAACCATTTGCCTCCTGCCCACACATCAGTCTTGCCGAAAGAGGGCCTGTGCCGCAGCACCTGGGTCATTCTCCTACCTCTTTAGTTTCTACTCGTTTCCCAGTGCTTTTCTCTGACTTTAGTACCTACTGAAAGGTGTAGAAATGCCAGCAAGGCAATACTATGTTTTATTTGATCTATCGACTGCAGCAACTTGAATCTGTATTATCTGTCATGCCCAGATTGTTTTGACCTTCTTACAGGAAACGAATGCTCTCTGAACCAGAGCCAAACAAGCAGCTTAGACCCATTTGCAAGCAAAAGTCTGGGGCCTGGGGAGTTCCAGGGAATTAAATCACCATCGAAATACGAGTAGAGTCTGGAAGCTCATGATTTGGAGCAGCGAGGCACGGGAAGGAGCAGTGACCCCGCAGCTACCCCGGGAGGTGGTAGAGTGAGGATACTAGAGCCAGGATGCCTGAGTTCTGCTGCTTGATAGCTGTGTGACCTCAGACAAGTTGCTTAACCTCTCCGTGCCTCCTTCTTACCTGCAAGCCAGAAGTTGTAATAGAATCTGCCTCATGGGGTTGCTGTGAGTATTAGATGAGTTAGTACATGGGAGGTTCTTAGAACAGTGCCTGGCATGCAGTAAGTGCTCAGAGTGGCATCTCCCAGGTGTTGCTTAAGTGCTTTGTACTTTGTCTTCTCATTTGATTCTCATAATAACCCTGGGAGGTAGCTTTTTGTGTTCCCATCATGCAGAGGAAGAAATGGAATCTCCGATGTTCCATAAATTGCCCAGGGCCACATAGCAGGGACAGATTCCTAAGACGGAAACCCTGTGTGGTTTCTTTTGCTCCACTGTGACCAGTTCCCCTCATGGTCAGCCTGCTTTCCAGCCTCTCCCCTCCAGTCCCCTCTGCTGCGTCTCTCGGCACTCACTCGAGTTTCAGTGACCCTGGATTCTCAGCACCACTTCCTAGCTGTGAGAACACTCAGGCACGTTCCTTAATCCCTCTGAGCCTCAATTTCTTTATTTCTGTAAACTGGCACAATGACGGAGGCTGCTGGGAAGGAGGAGAGCAGCTCCCGATGGCTGGAAACTGGCCTGGCCCTATCGGTTAGGCCTCGTGCTGCTGGCCGCTGGCCCAGCACCCACACCTAGGCCTTGGGGTTCTTCTGTTGACCATAAATAATTTCACCGAATGTCAACACCAGACAAGGCCACTCTAGGACCGTGATGGATTAAGACAAAAATAAGACCATTTCAAAATCATGTCTGAACCCAGACAAAAACAAGAACATTATTCAAAATACAAAAGTGATCTAATAACCCTCTCCCTCCGCATCTTGGCTAATGTGAGTGATGGCGACTTCTTGGCCAGTTACAACTCTTGCCTTGCTTCATTCTTCCTGCCTCCTAGATAAAATTTACTAAGGACTCAATCATAGAATTACACCTACTTCCAGACAGTATTCAATCCAGAGCAAAGCTCTGCTTCCTTGAACCCTCTCCCAGATCACCTAAGACAAGCCCAAGCCCTGTAATAAATTCCTTCCAGCACCTTCTTACAGAGGCACTCCACAGTTCCTTGTGTGTACATTGACCCTGACTGCCACCAGTCAATACACCCAACTTGGTTCAACAGCAGCTGGATTCCTGGTGGTCTTTGGCTGGAGGCTGCCTCTAGCATTATATGTGAGGATGTCTGGAAAACACTTAGAAATAGGGCCTGGTACAAGTAAGTGCCCAATACATGCGAGTTATTAATATTATATTTATTTTAAAAATGCCATTCTCCTTTGGACAGAGCTGTTGAGCACCCATGTACTCTCACTTGCCAGCCTTCTTCTTTCCTGAAGTCCATGCAGACATCCTCTTTTGCATTTCATAGATCTTTACTGCACACTATAGACCTTAAACCTATGAATACCTTTTTTGCCCATGACATTGGGGACTGCTATTTGCCCCGTCTTTGGGGGTCACCCATGGAGGATATCCTCTCAGGGTGTTTAGACAGCATAGAAGGGTGGAAGTGGGGCCAGGTTAGCAGTGCAGTGATGATCAGGTGTCAGCAGCCCTGTCCCACTCCTTGGCAGAGTTGGCAGTGCACACGGAAGCTCCCTCACCCACTTGCCAGGGCCGTATGGGCCAGAGGAGCCTGGCCAGATTCCTCAGCACAAATGTACTCGCAGCTGCATCGGCGAGGGGTAGCCCCGGGGACCGCAGAGTTCTTCCATGCCTACTGCTGCTAATTGCAGATAATGCATTAAAAATACAGAGCCGCATCTGTTCATTTGAACATGGGTATCGAGGAATTTACGTGGTTTATAATGACAGGGTGTGAGGAGAGGAAAACGCTTATTCTGTCTGCAAGCCAGAGGCACAGCTGTGAGCAAAAAGCTGGAGGTGTGGTTTCTGGTGCCCGTCAAACTCTCTGGGAGCCAGCCAAGCCTTTCCTTGGAGGCACAAAGGGATGCGGCCAGGTATTTCTCTGGAAATACCGAATTACGTAACCAGTCAAGCAGAGTGTGGGCCCAGGGGCCCAGGAGGCCTACTGGTCCAACTCTGGAGTTTGCGAAGAGTTCCTGAGAGAAGGAGGACCGACCCCTGCCAGGGACAGGACGGAAGGAGCAGGATGCCTCTCCTGATTCAGTTGTTCAGTTTCCAGCAAGCATGACCTGAGCACTTAACCTGGTGTTCAAGTTTGTAAAATGGGGTGTTTAAAGCATCTACCTCATTGGATATTTTTATTAAGTAAGATAATTACATTAAATTGCTTCAAACAGTACCAGGCATGGCGTAGGCATTCAATAAAAGTTTACTATTATTATTTTACTCTGTGTGAAGCATTATGTTAGATTTGAGGATGAACAAGGCAAGGTCCTCCCCTCCTTGACCAGTTAGGGAGAAAAACAATAGCTATAATGTGCTGTTGTTGGGATAACAATGCATGGACTTACCTAAGCTGTTATGGGAACACAGAAGGGATGAAAGCATCAAAGAGAGCTTCCTAGAGGAAGGAATACCTGACCTAAGTCCTATAGGACAGGTGGAAGTTTACCAGACCTAAAGGGTAGGAAGGATGACCTCAGCCAGGAGTAGCATGTGCAAAGGCCCTTGGAAAAGGGAGGAGAATGTAGTGTTTCCGGGGGAAATACAGTGTAGCAGGACCTTAGGGTGGGTGTATTGGGTATCTATTGCTGTGTCACATAGTACCCCAAAACTTAGTGGCTTGAAACAGCAGTCATTAGCCCATATTTTCTGTGCCTTAGGATTCTAGGGTGGCTTAGCTTGGTTCTCTGGCTTAGGGCTTCTCGTAAGGCTGCAATCAAGGTGTGCACCTGGGCTGCATTTATCTCAAAGCTCAGCGGGAAAGGATTGGTTCCAAGCTTATTCACATGGTTGTTTGCAGGATTCAGTTCCTCAGTGCTATTGACTAGAGACAGCCTTAAGTTCCTTTCCATAGGGCAGCTTTGAACATGCCTGCTTGCTTCATCAGAGCAAGCCAGAGAGAAGAACCCCAGAGAGAGGATAAGACAGAGTGACCTTCTTTTATAACCTGTTATCAGAAGAGTCTCCACCCCATCACTTTTTCTGTATTCTGTTTGTTAGAAGCTAGGTCCAGCCCACATGTAAGAGGAGATTGCACAAGTGCATGAATACCAGAGTCATTGCTGGAGCTGCCCACCACAATCTGCCCTCTGGCTCCCAGTGATGTGTGTCCCTTCCACATGCAAATGCAATCACTCCTTCCCCAGGTTTCCAAATATCTTTTCCCATGACAGCATCAACTGAAAGTCTAGAATCTCATCATCTAAATCAGGTCCATGTATGGATGAGGCTCTTGGCTATATTTCCTTAAGTACGTTCTAGGATATTCTTACTCTGGATCTGGTGATCTGCGAAACTATAGAGATAAATTATCTGCCCCTACATGCCCAACATACAATGGTGGGACATGCATTCCAGCTATAGACATTCCTACTCAAAGGGGGTGGGGGGAATGTGAGGCACAAAGGAATCACTGGTCCATAACGATTTTGAAATCCAGCCAGGAAAATGCTAGAAATTTCTTGATTAGGTTTCAAAGCCTGGGAATAATTCTCCAGCACTCTTAGCTCCACCTTCTAAGCTCTAAGTCATCCTTCCTTTTTCATGAGAGGAAGCGTGTGTTGGAAGCTGACTTGTTTTCTCTGCCTGTTTCCTGCTGAGAATTTTGGGGGTCCAGTGGCCTCTTTTTACTTTGTACTGTCTCTGTCCCTTTCTGTCCCAGCTGTTGGTGTTTCTTCTGATAATAGTTTTCCTAAAAACTTTGAGGATCTTCTGTAAATCACACTGAGATTCTCCCTGTTACACAAAAGCCACACCCACAAATTTCTTTGAACCGAACCCTTCTCAACCTGGGCCTCCTGCTAAAATCTGCTAACATGGCCAATGCACAGCCCTGTGCTTCCCAGGGTCCCCACTGTTTGATCTCAGGATCTGTGAGGCCTACCCTAATCTCTTTAAAGGGCCTTTGTGTGACGGAATAATGCCATGATCCTTTGGTCTTTCTGAGGTCTTAACTGAAGGCTGCACAGTTAGTCACACCTTCAGCTTTCTCTCCAAACCACCCTTTCTTGACAGTGCTCAAAGGCCATTTCTTAATTTTAGCATCTTTTACTGTCTTGGGAAGCTGAGAATTTTCAAAACTATCAGTTCCTGGCTCCTTTTGTTTAACAGTTTTTCCTCTCTTCTCACATAAGCAGCAAGAAGAAATCACCTTTGACACTTTACTTGGACATGTCCATAGGTAGATCATTAGGCTTATTAGGCTCATATTCCACTTTCCATGTAACTGCAGATGACAACGTCACTAAGCTAGAATACTGCCACCTAACAAGGATCCCCCGCCTCCATGCTGTGGTTGGAATGTGTCCCCCAAATTTCATGTGTTGGAAACGTAATCCCCAATGTAGCAGTATTGAGAGGTGGGGCCTTTAAGAGGTGACTGGATCATGAGAGCTCTGCCTTCATGAATGGATTCATCCATCCTGGATTAATGAGTTATTATGGGAACGGAACTGGTGGCTTTATAAGAAGAGGAAGAGAGACCCGAGCAGGCACGTCAGCACACTCAGCCCCTTTGCCATGCGATCCGTGCGGCTTCAGGACTCTGCAGAGAGTCCCCGCCAGCAACAAGGCCCTCCCAGATGCAGCCCCTCGACCTTGGACTCCTCAGCCTCCGTAACTACAGGAAATAAATGCATTTTCTTTATAAATTACCCAATTTCAGGTATTCTGTTATAAGCCACAGAAAGCAGACTCATAATACACTCCAGTTTCCAATAACGTATTCCTCTTTGCTTTTGAGCCCCCACCGGCAGCGACCTCGAAGTCCAGATTCCTACCAATGGTCTCTTTGAGGCAATTGAGAATTTCTCTAACAAGCTCCTCAAAATACTCCCAGCCTCTGCCCACTGCCTGGTTTTTAGATAAATGTCATGGTAGTATTCCTCTCTTGATACCAAAATCTGTATTCATTATTTAGTTTGTAGCAAATTACCTTAAGCCTTACTGGCGTGAAACAACAGTGGATGCGTTTCTGAGGGTCAGGAATCGGGTACAGCTGAGCTGGGTCTGTCACGGGCTGCAGTAACGGTGTCTGCTGGGGAATGATCCACTTCCCAGCTCACTCGCAGTTGTTGGCAGGATTCAGTTCCTTGCAGGCTGTTGGACTGTGGGCCTCGGTTCCTCCCTGGGCGTTGGCCAGAAGCCACCCTCAGTTCCCGGCCACATGAGCCCCTCCACAGGGCGGCTTTCAACATGTCAGTTTGCTTCAAGCCAGCAAGAGAGAAGAGCCAGAGAGAGAGAGAGTCTCAGTCATTTGTAGACTAGTATCAGAAGTGACGTTCCCATCGCTTTGGCCCTGTTCCATTTATTAGAAGCCAGTCACCAGGCCCAGCCCACACTCAAGGGGAGGGGACCACCAAGGGCATGAACATCAGGGGCAGGACTCGCTGGCAGCCACTTCAGCTGCCACCACAGTGAGTGTCAGGGACGGTGCAACTGGCAAAGCCACAGTGGTCTGATGATGCCGTGCAGATTCCCATGGGTGGTGGGCAACCACTAAAATGCTTCACTGTTGAAGGGGAGGAATATTAGAAGCCTCGCCCAGCCAGCCAGAGCAGAGAAAGGATCGGACACGGAGAACTGGGCAGGAAAGCCCTGCAAGGCAACGGCTCCACGGGACGGCCTCATAACAGAACGTTCATCGTGTCACTGAACACGAGGTCAGGGCCAGCCCACAGGGTCACGAGGCTCCTTGTGGGCCTTTGGCCAGGCTTTTTCTCCTGCTTGAAACTACCTTTTTAAGTGTTGTTCTCAGCTTTTTACCCCTTCCTTTAGAGACCAGGGCAGGGGCCCACAGGGCACTCATGTGCACCAGACTTCATTTACAGTGGTGTCCCAGGCATTTCATTTATTCCCCAGCACACCTGTAGGGCAGGTATTATTTGTGGAAGTGCGACAAGAGGTCACATGACAGGAAACAGGGAGTTCCGATGCCTTTGTGACATCATCCTGATGACCTCACCCCATCCGTGGACCTGACCTCCAGTCTTACAGCCCAGGAACTGGACCTTTTTCCCCCCAAACAATTGATGTTTCAGTGGAGGCTGAAACCAGCTGTAAGGTCCCAACACTGCTGTGTGGCCCAAATGCCAGTTGATTGTTGTGGAATCAACTTCTCTGTTGGGATTTGAGGGAAACCCAGTAAATAAATATATTTATTCCCCTCTCAAGTGCAGAATCAATTGGCAGATGCAGGAGAAAGACAGATGAGGATCGGCATGTCAGCTCTATTACTGACGAACTGGTTAGAGAGCTACCCGCATATGCTCTGCAGCTAGAGAGGGGGAGAGGGAGGGTGAACTGCGTACGGTCAGCTTTTCCTCCCCAGCTCAGCAGGCAGCCAAGTCACACCTCCACAGAGTGAAGGAGACCAATTCTTCCGTGGTCCTGATACCAGCAGCATCCATATGACCTGGAAACTTTTAGAAATGCAAATTATAGGTCCAACTCCCAGAAATACTGAATCAAACTCTGGGGGTGGGGCCCAGCAATCTGTTTTAATAGGCCCTGCAGGTGGTTCCAATGCAGGCTCAAGACTGAGAACCACTGGCCTACTAGAAGTTGTTCCCCATGGAAATGCCAGACCCAGGAAGAAGTATTGCCCTGGAATATTCTGCCGCTCATGCCCACCCATTTCCTCCATTCCTGAGGAAACACATCACAGAAGGAGAAGTTTCACAGTTTGCACGTGTGGGTTTTAGCTTACAGCTGCTCCAAGGAATACCAGTGGAGGCTACTCATGACCTCCACTCTAAAAGAGAAAAATGCCATGGATTTGGTGTTTTCTAGCCTTGCCTCTTACAGTCCTTGGAAGGCGTGGCACTTGATAGTTTCTAAAGACTCTAGAATGACCAATGACAAGAAATCAAAGATGGAAGTGCATGACTCCTCCCTGCTGAAAACTCTCCCTGGCTCTCCATTACACCTAGATTTCAAAATAAACCCCCCTTGCCAAGGCCTGCACCTTTCCAACCACATCTCGCCCATTCTTCCACACCTCCAGTCACTCTGGCCTCCCTTCTGCCCCTCTAACATACCAAGTTCATTCCTACCTCAGGACCTTTGCACTTGCTTCCCTGCTGCTCCAAGGACTCTTCCCTTAGACCTTGGCATGCCTGGTTCCTTCTCATCCTTTAAATCGAAACCCAAATGTCACCTCTGACCACCCATTCCAAGTGCCTTCCACTGCACTGGTCATTGTTTATCTCGTTGCCATTACCCAGGTTTATTTTCTTCCAAGCACTTGACACTATAGAAAAATGACCCGGTGTGTTTATTTGTTGGCTTTTTTATTGTCTGTCTCCCCCTCACTGGAATGTGGGAGGGAGATGAGAGATGAGGGACCTTGTATGCCTAGCGCCAGAACAGTTACTGTTATATTGCCGGCATGAGATTTACATAAATATTTCTTGAATGAACAAATAAATTCATTAATGACTACAGGAACACAGAAAAGGGCTCTGAGAGAGAAGGATCCGAGTGGAGTGATTCAGTCATCAAGATGGTGTAGGTCCGCCTTCCTCCTCCCAAGGACAGGGGCACCTGAGGCCAGCCGAGTGGGCCTGGTGTGCTGGCACCACACCGCATTCCCTGCCTGCTTTTCCCCTCACCCGTTATCTTAGGTCCAGGCGCCCCCACTTCTCCTCCTTCCCTCCCTCTCCCTCCACTGTCATTGCAGTACAGTCATTAGAAGCCAGCGGATTCACACCCTCCCGTTGTCTTTTTCATAAAGGACTGTTAATGGGGTTAGTTTTCAGCAGGGGCACTGCCAACTGTTGTCAAAACTCTAACTTGGCCACCCACATCCACATAATTAATCACACAGGAAACCAGAAAGGGGTGGCATGGGGGCTGGGGCCTGGCTGTGCGGGGGCCCTCTTCCTGGAGTGCAGTGTGGTACATCGCACAGCTGCTGCCCACCAAGAGCCCACGGTTCGTCTTGGAAATGAGACAGCCCAACCGGAACCGCTACACAGTAGTGCGAGTCAGGATCTAATTAGCACTGGAGGCGGGGATGGGGCCCCTCCACCTTCAAGAGGTTGCTAACAAAGAAAGGCAATTCAATGGGGAGGGTAGAGGCTGGAGGTGGAAACAAGACTAAAGACAGTCTCTTCTAGAATTATAAGAAGCTGGCATTGATTGAGTAATACATTAGTTCTCTATTGCTATACAACAAATTACCAGAGACTTAGTGGCTTAAAACAACACAGTTTAAACATTTATACATTTAAACATACATTTGTACAGTTTCCATGGATCAGGAGTCCAGTAAATCGCTTAGCTGAGTCCGTCGCTTGAGGTCTCACAAGGCTACAATCGAGGAATTGGCCAGGGCCAAGATCTCATCTGGTGGCTCGACTGGGGAAGGATCCACTTGCCCACTTGCGTGGCTGCTGCAGCATTCAGTTCCTATGGTCGTAGGACTGAGAGCTTCTGGGTCTTGCCGGCTGTTGGTCTGAGGCCTCCCTCGGCTGATAGAGATTTCCTGCAGTTCCTTGCCACATGGGCTTCTCAAACTTGGCTTCAGGCTAGCAGGTAGCAAGGAAAATCTCTAGATCAAATTGGCCAGAAAGATGGAGTATTATAGATCATTACATAATCACAGAAGTGACATCCATCTCCTTTAGTCAAAAGAAAGTCACATGTCCTGTCTGCATTTAATGGCAAGGAATTATACAAGGGTGTGAACAGCAGGAAGGGTGTGGGATTATGGAACAGCCAGCCTAGAGGTGACTTCCACCATCCCTATTAGGGTTCAGGACTGTGCCAAATACTTTTGCATGTGTCACCTCATGTACTTACTAAAACAACCTGTAAAGGCGGGCCTTATTCCCATTGCACAGATGAGAAACCTGAGGCTCCGAGGAACAAGCACTTGCCCTGTGTCCTGCTGATGTGAAGATGGGAACGACCACATCACGGCTCCAAGTGAGCTTGTGCAGGCTTAGACTGAAGGGTCAGCCTCCTCACAGTAAGGGGTGGGGGCCTCAGGGAGGCAGGGGAGAGGGACACTGGCGCAGGAGGGGTCTAGCTCCCCACGAGGCAGGGGACCGGGAGGAAAGGACGGGTGTGGGTCACATTTTGAGAATGAAGCAAACGGAGAGCACTTGTGCCTGATGATCTCTTTTCTCAATGAAGCAGAAAACGAGGGCGTCTCCGGAGAGGGTGGAGGTTGGGCTGGAGGGGGAGCAGAGCCACGCTGGAACCCAGCTGTGGGGCGCAGCACGGGGAATGCTGCCAGCTCACGTACAAGGTTGTCAGGTGGAATGAGGCTGCTTCCTTCATGGAGACTGCAGGGCAGGCGTGGCGGGTGGTCCCCACTCCCTCCCTGGCACTTTGCGTGTTTGCTTGCAGCACCATGCCTTGCAGTGCTGTGACTTATGCCTATGTACATCCCTCGCAGCAGAAGGAAAGTTCTCACAGGGCAGGAACTTAACAGTTGTCCACCACGCACCTCTCCGTCCCCAGCACAGCACCTGGGACGCGGGAATCCTCCGTAAATGCCTGTCTGATTCCAGACCCTGAAGTCGACATCACTCCACTATATTACCTCTCGTCCCCAAAGGTGGTCCTGAAAGACTGCTCAAAGATATGGATTCTTGCTTTTGTTTTGAAAGTAAAAGTTCAAATAGTGCCGTGGAGTAGAAAGTGTAAGTCCTCCAACAGAGCATAGGGGTTCGAGGTGGAGTGAGGGAGGTCTATTTCATGCATAACCTGGTTACAAAAAAAAAAAAAAGCAGTTTTGCATTTTGGCCCAATCTTTTTGATGTCAAGAAGTCAAAAGAACCATTTCGAAATATTCCATTTCAATCTTTATTGATTGGTACGAAACGTTGCTCACGGTATATCGTTGCCTGAAAACCCCAGTCACTGCACAGACACTTAGAGCACAATCCCATTTGTGTTAAATTATTGTCAAGTAGCAAAAACCTGACTCAAACCATCTTAGGCAAAAAAATGAAACGTGTGGGCTCATCTTCAATGAAAAGTCCAGGAGAATGCTCTGCTGCCAAAGGCACTCTGCCATTATGGCCTCATTCTCAGGCTCTGTGAGATGGCAAGTGGCTGACAAAAGTCCTGAGATGCACCCTGATTGGGCTAACTTGGGTCACATGCTTGTCACTGACCCAGTTACTGGAGCCAAGGGGATTCTGTCTTCTGATCAAGCCTTGGCCACTGAAGGGAGTCCCAAAATGGGGTCAGGGTGCTGTGACCAAGAGCAAGAATGGATGCCAGGTCACCGTAAGTTTAATTATGTCCACTGAAAAATGACGGGGTGGATGCTCCAAGCCTGGGAGCTGCAGGCAGAGGTCCTCCCTGTTGGTTTCTGTGTGTGTGTGTGTGTGTGTGTGTGTGTGTGTGTGTGTGTATAAAATCAGCCCCGGCCTCATCATCCTGACTAGGGAACACCACTGGGGTTTCATCCTGGCTCACTAAGGGTATCTAAGTCTTGTTGGAAACTCTGGGTCCCCAAAGGCCCATCTAAACTCCAGTTTTCTAACCTGCTGGCTTGGTCCCACCCTGGGGATGAGCTCCTACTCTTGTCATATTTCTGTTTCGGGGCCTGAAATGGGAGCCTAAACTGAACTCCAGGCTTTCTGGCCCTGGCAGTCTGCCCAGTCCTGCCACCCTCCGCATCAGAACTGGGCTTCATGTTCCTGCACCTGACCCTGAGTAGAGTCCTCCAACATGGATCACCACTTGGGGCCAGGATGCTCCTATCTTCATGACTGCTAGCTTCTGTACACCCTGGGGACTACCGCTCACCTGCCCAAGCCACACCCTTCGGACAGCGTTGCCACTCCTCTCGAAACCGCCCCTCCCCTCCCTTCCCCTTCCCTTCCCTTCCCTCCTCTCCTCTCCCCAAAATTAGTTTCCTTACCCCAATCCCTCCTCCGCCAAGCCACGCCAAAGCAGCTGCCATGGGCTGCTCTTACACCGCACATGAGACCAGGGACAGGCAATATGGTTGAATGGCATTTTATTTTCTCGAAGTCGATCCATCAGCTTTGCCAGACTAAGTTTTCCCTCTACGCTTGTTCCTACCCAACACCTTGCCCTTCTTCCTGGCATTATTACATTGCCTACGGTAGACTTCAAGTTCCTCTTGGTACTCAGCTCTCAGAAGAGCTGCTCTGTGTTCATACGGCTGCTTTTCCACATCCGTTGTCAGGGACCACATCTTGCCTGCAGCCTTTGCCACCTGTACCACCGACCAGTTTGGGTTCTCCCTCTTCAGCTGGGCATAGTGGTCTTGGCAGAAGAGTAGGAAGGATGATGGGGGCCGTCTTGGTGCCTGGGGATCCCGCTTTCTCCGTTTCTTCCTTTTGCCCACGTAATTCATCATCTCCTCCTGGTATCGGGCTTTGTCAAGCTTGGCCAGGGCTTCGTACTTGGCCTTCTCATGCTTCGAGATGGACCTCCATTTTTCCGAGCACTTTCTAGAGAACTCTTTAAAGCCAACGTAGGTGTTTGGCTGCTGCTCCTTGAATTTGTTTCTGTAGTTCAGCAAAAAGTGGATGTAAGAAGAGACATTCACCTTGGGCCTTAGCTGGACTTCTTTTCCCATGTTCATAAGATCATTTTTTTCCTGGACTCGGTAACTTGGACAGCAAAGACTTTCGAGCCCACACTGCAGGAGCAGTCTAGAAGGTGCTCTACTTGCGGTGAATTTTTCTCTCTGCAAGAGCCGCAGTCAGGGGGGGCCTTTTCAGTGGTGGTGGCATTGTCAGGTCAGAGAAAGGGACTTGTGACATCATTTATAAGCTGGCCAATCCCAGCCAACGCCTGTGGGCATTGGTACACAGGGACTCTTATTGGTTGATTACTTGAGGGTCAATTTTTGCCTCTTACAAAAGATGATGATCCATCCAAAGAAGGCTACAAAGCAGCTATTTCCCCCAGAAATATTTCTTCTTGGCTTTCTGGAGGCAGTGGGTTTTGCTCAGCTTTGGGGGCTTAAAATCCCTCGCATGTAGTAACAGTCTACAGGGTCTGCCTCCCTCACTATAAGATTGTCAGGATGTCACATCATCCCTTCCAAAGACAGCCCAGAAATAATGAACATGAGGAGGTGGATGGCTCCAGAGCTGTCATGATAAAATGTGAAGCTTTCTGTTTGCCTTGAACAGTGGCAGCTCATGCTGTACAAAGGGTTTAGTAGTAACTCTAAAAGTAATCAGGTGTGACAGCTATGACTCGGTTCCTGTCAGGACAAAGTTGTCTAATTTAAAACCTTAGCACTTGGGCTATGAGTCTGAACTCTTCATTTCTCTGAAGAAATTTGAGGGGAGAGAGGGAGGAATACCTTGAGATGTTAGTAATTACACTTGAGTCCATACAAATGGGATGGCGCTCTTAGCCCATCAGGAGGCCTGCCCATGCTCATGTGAGAGGTCCCCATTTCTTAGGGTTAGAGCACAAAGCTGTAACAGCTACAATCAAACTAGTTGGTTTCTGGATTGTTGTAAAAGTCGTTACAAAGATTGTACTAGTCTTCCAGTTGGAAGGAAAAGATAAAGAAGTATCGTTTTTTAGCCTTTGGACACTGAAAGGTGCTCGTATGGTGCCGGATTTAATACAACTCGTTGATTGATGATGGTGCCAGATTCACAGGACTAGAAAACTGAGTTTCATTAACATAAAAGATAGCATGTTCAAGGTCAAACAGCCGCTAACACGTGCGACTGTGGATTTTGACCACTGATGGCGTGAACCAAAGCTGTGCTTTGTCCTGCCTGCATAGAACTGTTTCCTGCGGGGCCGAGGGTCCAGAGGTGTGATCTCAGACACTGAGCCTGGCAAGGACACTTGTTTAAGACCAGACTACATTTTGAATTTTTACCAAGTCCATTCCGAGGGCTCCAAAACTGACATCAACGTTTATCTTCTGAAAAAGGAATATATTAGTAGAAACTGATTAGAGTCCCCAGCCCTGAATTTTTGGCCCCAGCCCTGCTGTAAGGTGGCTGAGCTACCTAAGCCATCCCTGTGAGCCCATGATTTCTCATAAATTGAGTGTTTGGAATTGGCCAGAGAATCCCCTCCAGGTGATAAGCTGTAGTTTGGGGGCTGGATTTGGGGGACTGTAAGATATCAGATGCCAGTTGAGGAAGACTGGGCTGGTGGGTGGGGATTGTGGCCAATGGGAACAGATCACTCTGGGGACACTTCTCAGCCTACCTAGCTTTTTTCACTCTGGTTCTTTCTCCCAAGGGACTAGAGGTTGGCTCACCTCTGTGTTGGATTTGAGCTGGGCTGCAGAGATGGATGGGGCACAGCTCCTTCCTGAGATCAAAAGATGAGACATGAAGAAGAATCTTCAAGTCTACACATATTGCTCAGACTCTGCTCAGGCTCTCACACACACACACACACACACACACACACACACACACACACACGCACGCACACACACACTGCAGCTTGCCTGTGCCTCTGCTCATAACCTTACACCCCTCTGGTGATGATAAGACGCAGGAAGATTAACCCCACGATAACCCTCTGGAGGTTAGCAGGTACGGAAAGAGAAGGCAGTAAAAGGTAAAAGCTATGGCAGACTTTTGGTGTTTGGGCCAAACTTCCAACCTGGAGGGATGAAGCAGGGGGGACTCCTTGCTTAGGGGAGCTTAGGGAAGGTGAATGAACCTGGCTTTCTAAATCAGTGCTATGTGTGCTGGGTATCTAAGGTCTGCCCTTCTAGAGCCTCTTTCCAACCTTCTCTGGCCTGGGAAGCTGACCCATATGGGCCACATCAATGGGTCCCATGCCCTCTGGCTTTGATGTCAGTTAGGCCACTGGGGACCCCCAACAGGAGATCAGAGATGGAGGAAGGTGAAATCAAGGCATTTATTCTCCTGGCTGCCTCCCCGCATGTGGGGTCACCTGGAGCTGGCTGTCCTCTCTGGACTAAGGTCTCTGCTCCTCCTAAGGTGTCCTCTTTAAATGACTCTCCTTCCAGGTTCAGGAATTGCCCCCTCCCCTGGCCCCTCCTGCATAGGGTGGTAACAGCTCTGCTTTTACTTGCCTCAGAGTTCTCTGCTACTTTCCTATGTTCTGTGATTTTCCTACACTCTACCTTGACCTTTGTAGATAGCATCTTTATTAAATGTTCCTTGAATTATTCTAATTTGAATGGCCATCTCTTTCCTGCTGGGACCCTGACTGAAGTGCCATATTTCTTGCCTTCTACCATGTAGGCATTGGGTCAAAGTAGAAGGGTCATGAGCATCTGGAGACCCAAGTGCCTGGCAGTCACACAGCCTAAAGTGTTCTGCAGAGGCACACATACCTACAAGGGCAGGGGCACAACAGGACCACATGCCTGGGAAGAGGCGTCTAATATTCCCTGTGTTATGAGATGACTTCTAGGCAGGGCCATTGGACTAGATGGCCAGATGGTAAATACGTTAGGCTTCATGGGCCACAGAGTTTCTGCTGCAAGTACCCTATTCTGCCATTGTAGCTCCCAAAGTATCCATAGACAATACAAAAACGAGTAAGTGAGGCTGTGTTCCAATAAAACTTTATTTACAAAACCAGCCATAGGCTGAGGGTCATAAATCTGCCAAACCCTGGTCTAGACATGTGAGTTCAGTATTTTCAAACATTTTGATTGAAGCCTACAACAAGAAATGCATTTTACATCATGGCTCACTTACACACGTACGTAATATTTATATAATGCTTAATGCATGCCAGCCTCTGTTCTAAGCACTTTATGTATATATCTCAATTCACTCAATCCTCATAATAGCCCTATGCGGGATGCTATTTTTATCCCCATTATCAGGATAAAAGTAGCAAAGCACAGAGAGGTTACAGAAATAAAAAGTTTTACAAAACCATACTCAACTACGCGTGTGACATACTCTTATTTTCTATTATGTTATGTCTCTATTTTGTTATTTAAAGTGCAAACCCCAGACTGATCTCATGGCCCACCGATGGGTCACAGTTCCATGGATTGAGTTGAAAAGCACCATCCAGGCAAGCTGGGAGGGAGCTCCCACCTCGGACACTGTGAAATCCTCTTTACTTGGGAGCAATGGCATGAAGTGGGGAGAGGATGGCCTTTGGAGCCAGACAGATATGAGTTCAGATTCTAGCATCGCCATTTACTAGCTGGGAAACTTTGGGCAAGTCTAGCTCATTACAGCCATATCTGCAAAAAGTAGTGAGATGATGATAAAGCCATTAGGATTAACAGAATTGAAATTGTGGGAATAAAAACAACTGGCACTCCCCCTCCCCTACAGTGTGTGCTGGGCTTAGTGACTCACTTCTAATGAATAGAACATGGAAAAGGTCAAGTAGCATCTTTACAGTGGAGACAGCTGGCAGACACCACCTCAGCCAGGTGGTCAAGGTGAACATCACCAGTAACAGGTCATGTTGATATCACACACACCCTTTCTATGATGCCATAATGAGAGCATCTTGCCCCCATGGTGTTCTTCCCCCAAATCCACAGCCCAGGTCTAATCATGAGAAAACATTAGACACGCTCATACTAAGGGATGCTCTATTATACAAAATATTTGATCAGTACTCATCGACAGTGTCAAGGTCTTGAGAAACCAAGGAAAGCCTAAGAAACTAACCCAGTTTGGAGGACGCTAAGGAGACTTAACAACTAAACGCCATGAGAGATGATGGATTGGATCCTGGGACAGGAAAAAAAAAAAAAGGTGCACTAGTGGAAAACTGGGGGAACCTGAATAAAGTTATTCATTTAGTTAGTCGTAATGTACCAGTGCTGATTTCTTAGTTTTGATGCATGTACCATGGTTCTGTAAGATGCTAACACTAGGGAGGTGGGGTAAGGGATATACAGGACATTTCTGTACTTTTTGCAATTCTTATTTCAAAATATAAAGTTTTTAAAAATCTCCCCAGCTGGCAGCAATGAGACACCTTGTTCTTGACCCGTTACCTCCAGGAATCACAGGGCCTGATTTTACCCTCAATCGCAGCAGCAAATGCTCTTGGCATATCTCTGTCAAAGTATTTCTCAAGTTTTGGGGTATGCTGGCATCACCTAAGCTTTTAAAAACCCCAGTGCTCACAAAAGCAACAATAACAAGAGCCCAAGCACCCGGCACAGGCATTTATCTGATAAATGTTTTGAAGCTTCCTCTGTCCTCCTCCAGCCCCTTCTGTGGGGTAGGACTCTTAGTTGCATTTCCCTTCTGAGCAAGGTAGGATAGCGGCTCTCCAAAGATGTCCACATCCTAAGCCCCAAAACCTGTGAATTTGTTACCTCACCTGGCAAAAGGGACTTTGCAGATGAGATTACGTTAAGGATTTAGCGGCAGGGATAGTATTCGGGCTTACCCAGGTGGACGTGATGTAATCGCATGGTCGTTATAAGAGGAAGGCGGGAATGGCAGAGTCAGAGGAGACGTGACGACAGAAGCAGAGGATGGGCGGCAGAGAGAGCTGCGAAGATGCTACACTGCTGGCTTTGAAGATGGAGAAAGAGGCTACGAGCCCAGAAATGCAGGCGGCCAGCAGCAGCTGGAAAAGGCAAGCAGAGGGGTTCCCCTAGAGCTACCGGAGCCTGTGCAGCTGTGCCAACACCTTGATCTTGGCCCACTGATACTCACTTTGGACTTCTGACCTCCAGAATTGTAAGACAATACACTTGCGTAGTTTAAAGCCACTAAATTTGCAGTTATCTGTTAAAGCAGCAAGAGGAAACTAACGCAGTATCTCTCCCATCCAGCTGGTGGTCTGTAACTTTTCCTGTGCCATCCTTAACCCCTATTTGCATTAATAAGGGTGGAAAATTTAAAGATGGAAAATTTACGCCGTCACATATTAGATTAGTTGAGGGGAGAGAGCATGATCTATTCAATTCTACACACTCTTCTTCACTCACTTGCTGACTCATTAAGTCACTAATTCACTGATTTGCTTGCCAATTCACTCCTACATTCTTATATTCTTCCAGTCCATCCACTCGCTCATGGACTCACACATCTCTCAATCAATAGCCTTTGAGCTGCTAGAGCAGTGGAGCTGCTGCTTTGATGGCCAGGGATGAGCTGTGCTTGAGGGATGGAATGTCTCAGGGAGGAGGCTGGCGGCCAGGGAAGCATCGGACCTCTCCGCATCTCTACGTATAACAAGCCAGACTGGTGGGTAGGCCAGGCCTTAAGCAGCCAGACTTAGAGGCTCTTTGGCACTGACCTTATGCCAGGAACTGTTATCCAATCAGATGTGACCATGATGTTTTAATCAAAATGATGATCATACTTTAGGTACATCATCTCTAGAAGCCTAGAGAGAGAGAGTGACTTGTCCAAGGCCACACAGCCGTGAGTGGCAGAGCCAGGCTCCAAACTCAGCTTTGTGTGACTTCTTGGTTCAAGCGTTTGGCCTCTACTCGTAGTCTGGGAGCTCCCGTGGCTGGGCTGGGGAGAGGCTGAAACTGAAAGGAGAGCAAGGCAAAGGACTTCAGGAGGAAGGAAGGTAGAACAAGAATAAGTTGTCTAAATCTCAACATTTAAAGGGATTCAGGTGAGTCTTTTCTAACCTGGGTTGACCCTCATCACAGGTGGAGCTCAGCAATTTATCTCCAGATCATGGAATGTTCTGAGTCCAGCAGGTCAGCTGACCTGGGTGACCCACAGAACTTCACCAGCATTTGCAGGGACACACGGAGCTGGGTCCACCCTTGAGGGCAGAGGCTGGCAGAAGCTGGGTGAGGTGTCAGCACCCAGCGGCTGGAGGACGGGACAGGAAACTGGACAGATTATTAGGCACAAGAATGGGATCAGCATGGCAGGAGGCAGGCATGCCTGGCTACCTCTGGCAGGACGTGGGACAGATCTAGAACAACCTGGACTTTGCGGGGGACACCCCATCCACAGTGATCTGTACCCCTTACAGGCCTTGACAAGCCTCCTCCCTTACACTGCAGAGTGGTGGGTGGCCCTGCTCATTCAGTCTGACCCCCTGGCTCTTCCACCCACAGTAGACTCCTTTGCTTTGCCTGCCTGGCACCCTCCTTTCTTTTGAGCACATTCCTTCTTTCGGAGAACTGTCCCCAAATCAGTTATGGGGTTCTAGTGGGGACCATGTCCTTAGCCTCAAGGAAGGAAGACATGTCCCAGCTGAACTAATCAGAGGCCTCTCATGGACGTTTTCTAATTGGAACCAAGGCAAGAGCTCTTCACCTTCTCTCTGTTGATGAAGGTCAGAGGGTGAGTCAGGGAGCTACAAGAGTGGTCATGGTTCCAGCCTCAAGCAGCCGCCATTTGCAATAGAGGGAATGATGCCAGCAGACAGAGGACAACAGAGGGGACACACAGAGAGAGGCCTTGTGGCATCTGTGTTCCTGGTACTGGTCACCCCTGCAGCCAGCTACATCCTTGCTCTTCCTATGGTTTGTCTACAGCAGCCAAGAATTTCTTCTCTAGGCTGATGCTATCTGGATTCTTACCACCTGACACCAAAAGTGTAAGACATGATTAACCCAGATGGGGTGGGTGCAACTGATATGGGAAGACAGGAACTTTCCTCGCCCCTGTTTTTAGATGCTTTCTGGATCCTTGCTATGTGCCAGGCACTGTGCTGGGAGCTTTTGCAGGCATCATCTCACTTAAACCTCTTAACGACTCTATGAAGTGGGTGCTATTGTTATCTTTATTAAACAGATGGGGAAACTGAGGCCCAAAGCAGGTCAGTTACTTGTCTAAAGTAAGCAGCTAGTACGTTTAAGGCTGAGATTTGAACCCAGGCAGTCTCCTTCTAGGGCCCATGTGCCGACTACCCCAATTTCCTTTCTACTCAGTACGTGTTAGTCCCTTTGCCCATGAGTCTGACTTGCTACATGGAGACATAGTAACATAGCATGACCAAGACATGTAGCTGCCATGTCTTGAGGCCTTAATGGGAATTTGTGAGCATAACTGCATCACCTTTAATCCTCACAATCACACTATGAGATATAAACTGGGGAAAGAGGGGCTCAGAGAGGCAAAGCCACCTCCCCAAGGTCACATGGCCAGCAGACGGTGAAGACAGGATAAGAATCCAGCTCTGTGGGACTCTAGGACACCTTGCTCACTGGCCTTAGTGTGTGTGAGATGTTTAGCCCACCCATTCTCCAGCTGCCGGGAGGCTCACTTGTTCAGCCAGGCATCAGAGCTGCTGCTGGTCTCAGGCAGGGCTGCCTAGCTGCCTCCTGAGGGGTCAGGGAGCATCGATGCTCAAACTCAGAATGGTGGCCAAGTGGCAGGCACACCCTTCTGGGTGGCTCGTCAGTAAACCATCTGTAGCATTTCCTCTGGATGAGAAATAGCATCCAAATGCAAGCCCTGGGGGCCTCTGTGAGGCAAACATTGTCACCCTCCATGGCAGGGGGCAGGTTCCTTCTCTGAGTCATGTCTGCCAGGGGCAGGTGGAGGCTGAGGGAGCAAGAGCTGGTGGGGGTCAGCGGGGGTCACCCGGGGGAAAGAAGGAAGGTGATGGCCAAGTGTCCTGGCCACTCTGGGTGCCACAGAGTGCCCTGTCCATCCACCCCTGCACTGTTCTGTCACCAGAGTAGATGCAGGTAGCCTCACTTCCCTGGGGAAACCTAGGCCAGGCTGCTTTGGGGTCTGCTTAATCCCTGTGTCCTCTGGAGGTAGGGTTCAAGGCACTGATAAGATCCCACCTCTCCTCTCAGATCTAAGCAAGGGAAGAAAATAGCTCATATTTCTGGGGCACCTACTGTGTGTCAGGCACAGTCTTGGACACATTATGTACATAAGTATGGCCATACAGAGGAATCCCATTGCACAGATGAGGAAACTGAGGCTTAGAGAAGTTATGCCACATACTCATGTTCACACAACTAGTGTGAGCTAGTGCGGAGCTTGGATTCAAATACAGCAGTGGTCCCCAACCTTTTTGGCACCAGGGACAGGTTTCATGGAAGACAATTCTTCCACGGACAGTGGGAGTTGGGGGATGGTTTCGGGATGATTCAAGTGCATTACATTTATTGTGCAGTTAAACCTCTTTGCTAATGACAATCTGTATTTGCAGCCACTCCCCAGTGCAAGCATCACCACCTCAGATCATCAGGCATTAGATTCTCACAAGAATCCCTCACATGCACAGTTTACAGTAGGGTTTGCGCTGCTATGAGAATCTAATGCCGTGGATGATCTGACAGGAGGCAGAGCTTATGCGGTGATGCCAGTGATGGGGAGTGGCAGCTGTAAATACAGATGAAGCTTCCCTCACTCCCCGATGTTCACCTCCTGCTATGCAGCCCTGTTCATAACAGGCCACGGACCAGTACCAGTCCATGGCCCGGAGGCTGGGGACTGCAGAAATACAGGACTGTCTGGTTCCAGGGGCCTTGCCCTTAACCTTTAACCTTAAACTTATTGCCTCTGTGGGGAACAAAACAGGTAATGAACCAGATGGGTAGCATCTCCGCTTAGGCAGAGGTCTGAGCCAGGAAGGGAAGAGGGTTAAGTAGAGCGTGAGTGTGCTGTGGTCACCAGGCTCTTAAGGCCTGTGCCCTGTCCCTGGGCCATGTCCGATGGGGGTGGGCTTTAAAGTCCTAGTGCATGGAGGCTGCTGCCCTGGGTCTCCAACCTATAGTAACAGAAACTCGGGCTGGAGACAGGGGTCAGCCAGCTCAGGGCTCAGGGGGTGGTCAGACTGGACAGAAACCGGAGGAGGACAAATTTACAAGGTGCAGGACATTGTATGAGAGTGATGGGGTAGGGCGGGCAGGCAGCAACAGAAGCGGAAGACACCCTTTCCCAAATCTCCCCTGGGACAGCCAAGCCTGTGGGGCCTTTTCTTCAACACAGTGAGTGCTCAGCCCTTCTATCTGCCAACCTCAACCTGAAAGCAGGGACCACAGGGACGCACCTCCCTGAGAGAAGTGCCATCAGATGATTGGTCCAGCTTGGGTCACGTGGCCACCTCGATCCAATCAGCTATTGCCATGTGATTGCATATGGCTGCCGCTTTCAGGAGCTGTGGTTTCAGGAAGGGAGGCTGGTCTTCAAAGGTTTGTAGAACTCAGAGAAGAGTAGAACTGCCTGCTTTAGACCTGGAGGCAGAAAAGGAGGGGGTTGGGCAACTCGGAAAAGTTGCAGGGCACCCACCGCAAGCCCCTGCCCCAGAGCGTGGCACCTGGCACCCGTTCCCGTCCTCAGACCCAACCCTGTTCCGTCACCTCAGCATCACGGCCACATCGTCTCCGTGGAAGGCAAGAAACAGCTCGCCCATCAGCCCTGCCAGCTGAGCGGCTGAGCAAGGACGGGAAGCAAACTGACACCCCAGGCCACACCCCAGACCTCCTCGATGTGCCGCCGCCCATCGTGCAAGACCCAGGATATCGCTGACGAGCACTCATCCCAACGGCAAACACAGCCGGGAGCCCTGTCCCTCCGCACCCCCAGGCACAGACCCAGGTCCTCCAGAGAGCCAGGCATCTGGAGGAAAAACGTTTACCTGACATGGTTTGTGTGGGTTCCCTGGAGCTAACAATTAGCTGAGCAGGAAATAGCTCTGATAATTTGTTGAGTTTATCGAGTTGCTTCTGGGGAAGAAGGAACATTTGCCCACACTGATTATCAGACCCGACTGTTGCTGCCTGGGGGATAGGTCAGCATGAGAAGAGCCCCCCAGGAAGGTACCAGCAGCTGCTAAGTGAAGGGGACACAGCCAAGGTAAGGGACCAGGGGTGGGGAAGCGTGTCCTCCTGGCAGGAGTGGGCAGTGCCCTGGAAAGCCCACACGAAGCCAGCGTGGTATTCATTATCCAGCTCATCTGCTTGCTGCCCCTTCCTCCGCTTCTCCCCACAGTGCCCTCTGCTTTCACCGGCAGTCTCGTTCGTTCATTCAGTCAGCCAGTCACCCCTCGTCCGTGGAGTAATACTTGCTGAGCCGTTCCTTGTGTCAGGCACTCTGCAAGGTACCGAGGAAAGAACAGTGACCAAGAGAGACACAGCTCCTGTCTTCAGGGGGCTCACAGTTCAGTGGGTGAGGCAGATGCCTGAGCAATGTGTGGTGAGACAAGAAGAGCGGTAGAGAAAGTGCAGGGAGCCCAGCGGGCACGTGGGAGAAACAGACCAGACTTGGCAGCAAAGGTTTCCCTACACCTGCAGGGTGAGTAGGAAGTAACTGGGAAAAGAGTGGGATGGATCAAGATTGGCAGGGACAATTTGGCAAGGAGGTGAGTTCTTGGTTGTTGGAAACATTCCAAACAAATCGTTTTGAAAGCTGCCCATTTGTTGACAATGCTGTGGTTGGGATTCATACGTAGCTAGGATTTACGCCTCGAAGACCTCTGAAGTTTCTTCTAAATCGAAGATTTTAAGATTAGCTGGTTCCCACTCTCCTGAGAGCAGAGGGAATATAATTAGATATCCCACTATTGAAAGCAAGCGACTGCTGTTTATTCATTTATTTATTCACTCATAAAGCATATATAATAAAGGCATTCTTAACCCATCTCCTCCAAGGCATCTCCCTGGATTACCTGGCACTCCTATGGCCTCAGTAGGTCTTCCTGACTGGTGCCCATGGCACCCTGAGCACCTGCTGCCGCCTGGCCGTCTGCCATCCCCATCCCCACCCTCGATGCCTGTGCACCTCTGCTCCCACCAGCTGAGTCTTGCGCTTTCTGAGATTCAGTTGGGTTTGTTGTCAGCTCGCTCAGTGCCAGTCATACTTGTTATTGTAATTATGTGATTTAAATTAAACATCACATAAACTGATGAAATGTGAGTGTGATAGGAAATACAGTTGCATCTATGGAAACGAAATTGAATGCTTTGGAATGAGTCCACGAAGGAGAGTCTCTAAAAAGAATGTTTGCTAAATATTAGGTGTGAGTGAGTGAGAAAAAACTGCATCCCACTGGGTAAGTGACGTGGGGGTGGGGGCATGGGATGCAGCACCCCTAGTGCCTAGCACAATGCCTGGCGCATAATAGGTGCTCAAGAAATACTTGCTGGCTGGATAATCTGTAGCAAAATTGGAAATGGTGAATGATGCATTACAGCTGTGGTTTATATAAGATAGGCAATGTGAGAAACAGCCCCATGGTCAAAGGAAAGGCCTTGGTCCTGCATTAAACTGACAAATAAATGTACATTTAAGTATTTTACATTATAATGCAATGTTTAAGCTGCATAGATGTCCTTTTACGATTCCCTACTTAGAAATTAAATTTTAATTTACCAGCCAACTACCTCGTCTATGAAGCTTCTGTGATAAGGGTCAGCAAACTTTTTTCTGTGAAGAGACAGAAAATAAGTATTTTTGGCTTTGCAAGCCATAGGCTCTGGCACAGCTCCTCGACTCTGCTGTTGTAACTTGGAAGCAGCCAGAGACGATATGTAAGTGAATGAATGGGCATAGTTGTGATCTGATAAAACTTTATTTACAAAAACAAGCAGCAAGCCATAGTTTGCCAGCCCCTGTTCTACGGGACTGATTTGCTCGGTGTGCCAGGCACTGTGCTGTGTTGCCAGCGATTCCGAGACAAAGGAGATTCTATGCAAGCTCTCATGGAGCTGGCCTCCTAGTTGGAGAGATGGTCACATCAAAAGATGATTACAGTTTGGTACGCCCAAGACGATGACAGGGGCTTGCCTGTGGTGCAAAGGGGACACAAGGGGACAGAGAGCATGGAGAGGTGGAGGAAAGGAAACATTTGGTCAGGTTTATAGGATCAGTGCTTCCCCAAGCAGCCAGGTGTGGCAGCATGAAAGGGCGTTCTGGGCAGAGGGAACAGCATATGCAAAGGCATGGAGACACGAAAGTACTTGCTTGTTCCAGGATGGACAAGCCACCCTGTGTAGCTGGAGCTCAAAGTAGGTGTCATTGGAGAGAAAATACATTATGAAGTTTGGACTTTATTCAGGATCCAGTGGGTTCAACCTTCACTGCTGGGTTTTCTAGCAAGGCAGGGACTTGATCCAATCTCCCCACAAAGTGTGAAGGATGAGTGGAGGCAGAGAGCAGACCAGAAGGCTGTCTCTGTAGTCCAGGTGAAAAATGATGAGGTCACAAGGGGGCCCCAGTTGGCCATGGGGCAAACGAGAGGAGGGTTGAGGGTGCTGCCTGGGCGGGTGGTGAGGATTAGAGGGGGAGGTGCACTACGGAGCAGGCATGATTTTGGGGAGCTTCGGTTTGTTCAGAGCATAGTAACCAACCCCAAACACACAGTAGGTGGCCAGGAGTTGGCTCAGGCCTCTCAGAGCTGCCTGCACAACTGGGTGGGCGGGCACTGCTAGGAAATCAAGCCTCGGGAGCCCAGGGGGCCTCTTGTCAAAGATAAGGCGGGAGACTGGGAGACCAGTGGCTCGACTTGCATTCGTTCCCAGCATTCACCCAGTTCCTGGAAAATGTATAACATCGTGGGGTTGTCTGGGAAAAGGATTTATCTTGACATAGCAAGAGTCTTAGGAATTTGCCTAAAGGAAAATTGATTATGGAAAGCATTTGTGATGAGGTTGGGTGTCAATGCTGAGTCAATAAGGGATGAGAGGTAGCTTAGTTTTAGGGAAGCAGAAATCAGCCTCTAGCAAAGGCCTTGGAGCCATTTGGCCACCACTGCCCAAAACCTTTCCAGAAAGGTTTCCCTGGTTGCATCATGGTGTCCTCTCCATCGTTCTGTGAGGCAAACAGACAGCAGGTGGGAAGGAAAGAGGGCTTGGGAATAAGGATAAAGTGGTGAACACCTCCTATATTTCACATTCTCCTAAGCCAGCCTTGGGGATGGAGGGATGGCTCATGCTTGGTGCTGGGATGCAGAAATGCTTCAACCCTGAATCAGACCGTGGCTGCACACAGGGCGTAGTTAATAGATAACGCCCACAGGAGGTGCCCTGGGAACACAGAAGCCAGATGCTGCTGAAGGAGAAGGAGTGGAGGCTGCACAGAGAAGGGGACATTGCAGCTGAATCTTAGAGATTACAGGCTTTGCAGGGACATCCTGTATCTAGGGAACCACAGTGGGAGTGGCCTCCATTGGCAAGCACCATGCCTTGTACACAGTATGTGCTTGATGAGGACATGAATGAATGTTCTCCTGAAGATGTCAGTTTTCAGAATATTGAGATTTAAACCTACATCCCTAACGCTCCTCCCCCTCAGCTTACAATTAGGCAGCAATTCCTTTGCAGTCACTGTTGTCATCTTGTGGGGGGTGTCTCCCAGCTCCCCAACATCACGAGTGCATGAGAAGCTTCTTAAGAAGAAATAGTGTCCACCAAGTCTGCTCCCAGCTCTCCTATTACCCTGAGAAGGGCTCAGAGCTTTCTGCAGAGGAACTCAAAGGCACTTTTTCTGTAATCAACTACGTGCATTAAAGGGAGTGACTTTTTTACTTTGTTCCCCCCAAGCCGGATTCCATTAATGAAGCCCCATTTAACAGAAGTCAATTTACCAAAAAGAAAAAAAAAATTGAGTGTAATTGCTTAAATACATTTTATGTTGCACTACAATAGCAATTTCCTGGGCGAACTTGGAATTCCCCAGGCCCCCCATAGTGAAGTTAATGTGGACAGAAATGTTTGAAGGGGAGAATCTCTCTTTGTGTTTCTCTCCTTTAATTATGATTCTAAGAGGGAGCAAAATTAAAGAGGATCCTGGGGGGAGGAGAGAGGGGCAGGACAGGAACAGAACAGAACTCAACCTAGACTGTTCCACTGCCTGCCTTCGTGTTTGCGTGTGTGTTAGTATAATGCAGTGGCTGAGCACATAGGCTCTGAAAGGGATGGTCTGGGTTTGAATCTCCCTTAATAGCTGTGTGACTATGAGCATGTTCCTTTACCTCTCTGTGCAGCCAGGTGGTGCAATGGGAAAGGGCATAAAGAGAGCTGGTGCAAAGGCAGAGACCCACAACAGAGCAGCGTGCATTCCAGTACACGCGAGCTCTTCTGTTTGGCTGGAGAACAGTGTGTGTGTGTGAGTGCATGTGTATGCATGTGTGTGTGCTCTTGGGGCAAAAAGGCAGGCAGGAGTGACACCAAGAAGGCTTCCCTGAGAAGGTGACGTTTGATCAAAGCCTCAGTGAGAGGCTGAGCCAGGTGGAGGTCTGAGAGCAGAGGCAGCGTAGCAGGCAGAGGGAATGTCAAGTGCAAAGGCCCAGAGGCAGGAGTGGGCCTGGCTGATTTTGAACAGCAGGGAGCCCGTTGTAGCGGGAGCACGAGGATTAAAGAGTGAGGAGGGAAGGAGGCAGGTGAGGTGAAGGCGCACACGCTTTGTTCAAGCCTCGTCGGCCTCAGTAAGGTCTTTTACTCTGAGGACTGGAGCCAAGATTTGTGTTGTTTTGATTTGTTTTTAATTAACTCTATTATGGCATAATTTACACAAAATAAAATTACCCATTTGAAATGTACAGTTCTTTGGAGCTTTGACACATGTGTGCATCCCATATAATCAACACCTCATTCAAACCAGAGAACGTTTCCATCGCCCCCGAGGGTGCCCTTGTGTGCTTTCCCAGCCGGCCCGTCTCCAACCTTTGCCTCTCAGCCCCAGCTCCGGCAACCACTAATCTGCTTTCTCTCACTGAAGATTAGCCTTTTCCAGAGTCTCACAGGGGCCTTGTAGGAGTGGAACCATGCAGTGCATACTCGCGGGATCTACCCCGCGGTGGCGCAGCATCGTGCTCTGGAGACCCATCCACGGTGTTGCACGTCTGGGTCGTTTGCCCCTTTTCAAGGAGGGTTTTGAGCATGATCCTGCCATGGAAGCCCCCAATTCTTTGATAGATGCCAAGAAAACTCTCAAATACTCAACATTTATGCCCAGGGAGGCAGGGCAGAGCAGAGCAAAGACGCATGGGCGGTACAGGGCCCAGAGCATTTCAGCCTTGGACATTAACAATTACTAGGATTCTGGGAGTGGGTAAAGGTGTGGGAGAAATGGGAGGTGGGAGATGTCCCCTAGGGCTTCTCCAGGCTGTGCAAGGGAGGTTAAAGCAATCAGTCCCACCCTGATCTCCTGCTGGGGAAGTCTCCCTGACTTCTGGCTGTAAACCGGGATCATTAATCTCATCCTGCTCTGGAGACCTCGGCACCCCTCCCCTCATTCCATTTTGAAATAAGGAGGCTTTGGTTCTGAATTATTCAGGTAAGTTCTCCTTATTTCAGTGTCCCTTATGTAAATAACCTCCAAGATTTGTCATTGAGATAGAATTGAATTTGGCCTGGAGAAAAAAGAACCCACAGTACGTTTGTGACTCCTTAGAAAACTTAAATGACTCAGTCTGTAATAAACTATTTTAAATGGGATCTGGTGAAATACAGTAATTGGTTTCTGTAATAGTTCTTACCATAGCAATATGGGTTATATTCCTAAAGTTTGGCGTGTGTCAGCATTTTCATTATAGTAAGAATTCAGTTTTGCGGGGTGTGAAGCTCCTTGGTTAGTTCTTTTGTTTAATGCATATTTATGGAGACCCACTGTGCTGGAGCTCTTCTGTCTGCCCTCCAGTTCCCCTCCCTTGCCCTCTCCTCCCTGCTCCATGCCTGGGGAGGCTTACCTGTGGGCTGCATCATTATGCTCCCTTGCCCTCTGGCTTCCAATTGGGCTAGATCAACAGGAGCATCAACAGGAGATTGGTGGAGGGGAAGGGGGAGAGCGAGTTATGGGTATTCATTCCTTGCTCCCTCCTGGTGGGATTTTCACAAACTGGCCACAGCCCCGCTGAAGATCTAGGTCCTGTAGGATGGCTTTTTCCAGGTAGCCCTCTCTTTAGAGATAACTATTCCCTCTTCTCCCTGTTCCAGGATAGGGAGTGACAATAAGTCCTCCAGTTACCAGCCCCAGAACACTACCGTTCCCTGGTGGTCTTCCCATAGTTTGCCCTCACCTTTGTAAAGAGTCATTGATTGAGTTCCTGGAACTATTCTCATATGACTGTGCCACCTGCTTTCTGCTAGAACCCTGATGTGCCTACTTTGTACCAAGTATTGTGTTAGGGTCTGGGAACCAAAATAAAGAAGAAAATAACAGTTGCCATTACTGAGAGCTTGCTGTGGCCAGGGACCGTGCTAAGGTCTTTTTGTGTATTATCTCATTTAATTCCTGCAATCCTTTGAAGGAAGAGTCTAATTATCACCATTTTATAGAGAAGGTCACTGAGGGTTTAGGAAATTTTCCTAAGATTACACAGCTGATCCCTCCAGAGCCCAAGCTTCTTCACCTCTAGGCTACATTGCCCCCTTTGAGGATCTATCTTAGAGAGACACACACCTTGATAAAGGAATTACCATTTTAATAAAATGCCATGCCATCACAGGGAAAGGGAAATGAAAATTCTATTTATTGAGCCCGATATGTGCCCAGTACTGAGCTAGATTCTTTGCCCATGAGGGTTCTCATTTACTCTCACAAACTCTTAGAGCTGGTATTATTGTCAATCTTAAAAAGGTTAAGTAACGGGTCCAAGGTCACACTGGTGAAGGCTGGATCTGAACCCAGATCTGTTGGCTTTAAAGCCAAGGAGAGTAAGAAAGGCTCTCCCGGGAATGTGATATTTGAGGGGCTTCCCAGCATCGTCTCAGGTGACGTGGGTGGTGCAGGAGAAAGGGTTAGGGTGGGTATATTCCCGGCAGAAAAGGCAAAGACCTAGACAAAAGAAAAAAGGTGGAATGCTTAGGAGATGGAAGCCAGAGGTGCTTACCCTGCACTGCTAGCCTGAAGGGTCAGCCCCCTGTCTCAGCATCTCAGGGAAACCCGGTGGCGGGATGAAGCCCTGGAGGACCCATCTCAAGCTGCTCAGGCCAAGCTACTGGATGGGCTGAGGTGACACAGCCCTCCCTTCCTGCTCCAGGCCGGGGCTGAGGTCCTGTCATGAAAGGGAAGTGGGGCAATTCCTGGATGCCCATGTCCCTGTCCCGCCCAGCTCTGGTCCCTGACTCTACCTGCTTCCTGTCCCCACAGGTTCACCGGAGCCAGCCTCCCAGCCCCCGTCATCAGCAGCAAGAACTGGCTGCGGCTGCACTTCACGTCGGACGGGAACCACCGGCAGCGCGGCTTCAGCGCCCAGTACCAAGGTAGGCAGGACCCGGGACTGTCGTGCTTCCTCAGTGGGTGGCAGAGATGGCACCTGGAGGACTCATCCCATCCCCAGACTGGGTCCAGCGTGGCTTCCGGGCCTCCTTGCCTCTGGCGTCTGTTCCTACCAGCAGACCAGAAGCCTGCCATGGTGCATCTCTGTATCCGCCCTGTAGTCTTCTGCCCCAGGGAGTGACATTTCTGGGGTTGGGTAGCCTGAGCTGCCCTTCTCAGGCCAGGCTAATCCTAGTAGCTAATACTCACTGAGTGCCTGCCAAGAGCCAGGCACGGTGCCAGCCACTGACAAGTACTCCATTAAATCCTCATCGTTACCTTGTGAAGAAAACACTGTCACCTCCCCATTTTACACCTGTGGAAGCAGAGGCTCAGAGAAATTAAGCCAGCTTCCCAAGACCATCTGAACCCCTGTCTTTTGAGCACAGAGTCCACCCTCTCAACCACCAGCCTTTAGCCTGGCTCTGCGCAAGGCAGGAGAGCGGCCCACATTGCCACTGTCTTTCGTTTTATCTAGAACCACAAGTACATTACAAACACAGGCAAAATCACTTTAGGGAGCATGGTAGCTTTGATGCTCAAATCTGCAAAGAGCTGTCTAGTGGCAAGAGATCGGACCAGGAATGGCAGGTGGAAATTGCAGGTAAGCAGATTTCTGCTGCAGTAATGAAGAATTTCCTAACCCCAAGAGCCTCCTGTAAAAAGGAATGGGTCAACCCAGAAGGGAGCGCTCTCTGCAGCCGGAGGAGATCAAAATTCCAGTGGATGGAACATTCCTTTTCAACACTGAGTTTATTTGAAGTACTCAAAATTTATAGAGATAAACACTGAGGCTTGGCCTCATAATATGCTCATCAAGTCTGTAACTATTACCACTCCCAAATGGGTGTTGGTTTTAATAGATTCGACAGCAAACTTATATTGCACACTTATTAAGTATAAGTCCTAATATGAAGCCCTGGGCCTCAGAGGCCCACCCTGGAAGTGGCTCAGGGCAGAGCGCAGCCCTCTCCACGAGGCCCCCGGGGCTAAGCTTTCTGGCTAGAAACTGGAAGCGGAAGCATTGCCTTCAAAATTGGAAAGTTTTATGAATGGCCTCATTTACTTAGCCCTGGTAGCAGGACACATATGAAATATTTAAAAAGTAAACAAGAAACCAACTTGGTCTGACTAGTTTAACAAAGCCTCCGCCTGACAGCTTTCCTGGAGACATTTTTCCACTGCTGAGGCTGTGCCTCTGTGTGAGGGGGACAGCTGTCTGAACCTTTCTACTGTGTTTTCCAGAATAGAAAAGCAGAGATTGAAGTTATAATTGTATCTGGTTAAATAAGTGCTAAGTGTTTCTAATATTTTAAGTTGCTGAGGGCCCGTGTGTCATTGTAATTGGTTAAGGTTTGATGCCAGACATGGGCAACAAGAACCCAAATGGGGCAGTCTCTAGATCACATGTGGGTTACACACCTACAGCGCACCAGGCCCCCCTCCCCACCATGAAATGATGTATGTGTTTTTATTCCCATTTTTTTCAGCTGAGGAAGCTGAGGCTCAGAGAGGTTGTAAAACTAGCCCAAGATCACACAGCCTGTGAGTGGTGAAGCTCAAACTCATACACAGGCTTCTGTGAGTTCTGCAAAATCACAGGGCCTCCTCTTACGGTGCTCTAGGTGCCTTCCCTTTCCTATTTAACCAGTAGCTTTTCAACTTTGTTCTGTTAATCTCACCCCACCGTAGAAAAAATACATCTACAGAACTAAAAGGAAAATGTCACCAAGTGGTATTTACCCTTACTAACTGTGATTTACCCTGAAAATTTCTTTTCCTTTTTTTTTTTTTTTTTTTTTTTTTTGAGACAGAGTCTCACTCTGTTGCCCAGACTAGAGTGCCATGGCGTCAGCCTAGCTCACAGCAACCTCAAACTCCTGGGCTCAAGCGATCCTCCTGCCTCAGCGTCCCGAGTAGCTGGGACTACAGGCATGCGCCACCATGCCTGGCTAATTTCTATGTATATTTTTAGTTGTCCAGCTAATTTCTTTCTATTTTTAGTAGAGACGGGGTCTCACTCTTGCTCAGGCTGGTCTTGAACTCCTGAGCTCAAACGATCCACCCACCTCGGCCTCCCAGAGTGCTGGGGTTACAGGTGTGAGCCACCATACCCGGCCTCTTTTCCATGTTTAATGCTAGTTGCAGCCTCTAGATTAATTTCACAAGTGTGTAGCAGGGAACACCGTTTTAGTGGCCAATGTCTTGAAAACAAACCCTGTCTCCTCCTCTCTCAGCCCCCTTAGCACATCCTAGAATGGAGTTTTGCATATTAGTGTGTGTCAGTGTTTAAGGAGGGCTTTATAGGTTTTAGGCACTTGGCATTTTTTTACTTCATTCTATCCTAACAGCAATTGTATAAAATAGGTTCTATTATTAGTCCCATTTTACAGATGAGGAAAGACAGCCACAGAAAGGGTCCATAGCTGGCTCAAGGTCTCATTCACTGTGTGTTGGAGTCAGAATTTGAACCCCAGCAGTGTTAATTTGGGTCTGGCGTGTGTAATTACTGTGATTGTGTTAGTAAATGATTCTCCTCTGAGACCTACTTTTTCTAGAGTTTTCCAGTCCAAGAGTGCATAGTGCAAGGATATGCAATGCTTATTTAGTAACTCAGTTGTGGACTCTACAAAGCAAGTTTTCTCAACCTCAGCATGATTGGCATCATAGTCAATCCATATAATTCTGTTGTGCGGGACTGTTCCGTGCATTGTAGAATGCCTACAGCAGTGTCCTTGTCCTCTACCCACTGCTAGATGCAGTACAGGAGGAGGGGAATACAGGGACCAGTAGCCAGTAGCACTCCCCCACTGCACACGCACAGTCATGACAACCAAAAAAGTCTGCAGACATTACCTAATGTCCCTCATGTGCAAAAGCACCCTTGGTTGAGAACCACTACTCTAAAGGAATGACAACTTCGGAACCACTAAAGACCAATCTAGGTTTTGCTATCGCAAATACAGTCCAAAACAGTGGCAGAGATAGATTTCAGTCAGGGGCCCAGCAGGAGGCAGAAGGTGTACTGCAATAGGAAGGGTGAGGTCCCCAGGACTAAACAGCGGGATGGCCTCTACCACCCCCAGGCACATGAAGGGGCCAGGGAAGGGAGTGGCAAGAGCTGGAGCCATGAATGACGGGCCTGTTGGCAGGCCTGAGAGGCTGTTGCCAACACACAGGGCAGGAGGAGAGGGGGCCAGGGCATCTGTAGCCAGTGTAGGAAGAGGTGGCCACAGGCACCAGTAGCCAGTGCAGGAGGAGGGGGCCACAGAATCAGTAGCCGGTCACCTCCCTCCCTGCCCTCTGCTGCACCTCCCATCTGCAAACCCAACAGGAAGCAGGGAGCAAGGGAACGGAGGCCCTGCTCTGTCCTGCTCCGTGCCCTGGGATGCTGACTGGCATTGCCACCAGGCTCTCTTGCTCTCTAGCAGTCCACAGCGGTCAGCCTCCCAGGGTCCAGAGCAGGGCAGAGGAGTTTGAGGAATGGACCTGGAAGGGCCGGGAAGAATCACCAACACGGGATCAGTTCCACCAGTGACTAATGGCACTTCAGAGCTAATGATTACTGATCCCTAATTGTATTGATAGATATTTTTTCCTAGGGAAACAAAAAGTAAATTTAAAATAAAAGATAACTTACAACATAGCACATTCCATTCTCTTCTCGTTTCAGTCCAATCAGAATTTAGGGCCAGACACAATTTTAACTCATACCACAGGGTATCGGAAGATCTGAGATCTAGTCGAGCTCTGCCGGAACAGGCTGTTGGAAGGTGGGCACTTATGTTCAATTTAATAAGCATTTTCAGTGTGACGTTACTACTTGTCAGCGTAGAAAGATGAACACCACTAGGCCCATCTCTGCTCTCAAGGAGAACAGGTTAAAGAGAGGCACAGACATAAATCCATAACTCTGTACAGCATGGTAAGAGCTATAATTGAGGCCTGATGAAGAGTTCCAGGGCTGGAGATGAAAGGGCAATTAGTTTTGCTGGAAGGGCTTACAGAAAACCAAAAAAAAAAAGGGGCAGTGACTTAAATGTGGGTCTCAAAAATATGCCAGTTGACAATAGGAAGAGGCGTTCCAGGTAGACCAAAGGCAGGAAAGTGTGAAACTACTAAATCTAAGGAACCTAAATTTACCATGCGTCTGAAGCAGGGGTCGCAGCCCAAATCCAGCCCTGCACCTGTTTTGGTGCCGCCCTCCAGCAAAGAATGGGTTTTACATTTCTATACGGTTGAAGAAAAAAATTGAAAGAAGAGTAATATTTCATGGCACATGAAAATTGTGTGAAATTCAAATTTCAGTGTCCGTAAAGAGAGGTTTGTTGGGACACGGCTATGCTCACTCACTGACACTCTGTCTGTGGCTGCTCTAGTGCTACCAGGGCAGAGCTGATCAGTTACAAATGAGATTGGTGGCCCATGGGCCTAATATACTTACTCTCAGGCCGTTTGCAGAAAAAATTTGCCAACTTCGAGGCAAGCCTGCCAGCTAGAGGGGTAGTGCGTCCTGAGTCCAGAGGGCGAGGTAGGGGTCCAGTTGCTGAAAGCCTTGGGAAAGCTGGACTTGATTCCACAAGTCATAGATAAGAGGTGATACCAAGTTTTCAACAAGAGGGGAGACAGGGTCACATTTTCATTTTGGGAAGATCTTTGCTTTAGAATCAAAACTGGGAGGACAGTTAAGAGTCTGGGGGAATTAGATGACAGGGGCCAAAGTTTAAGCAGGGGTGGAGATGGACAAGAAGAGACAGACCAAAGAGATAATCCCCGGTGAACTGCACCGGACTCACGACTAGTTAGATTTGAGGGGGCGTGAAGGTGAAGGAGTCAGGGATGAATCTTAGGTTTCTAGCTTAAGTCGGTGAAAAAATATGATGCTATTAGCCAAGGTGGTCTGGGGAAGAGACCGACGGGATGAATTTTGCTTGGGACACATTGATTCTGCGGTAGTATTGGGGTATCAGGAGTTATTCGTGGGTCTGTAGCTCAGGGAAGAAAGCTCTGGGCTGAAGGTACAGATGGGAGACCACCATTCCCCTCCCCATGTATCTAACATGAGGGGATGGGGCCGAAAGAGTGATTTTCAAAGTGGGTGTCCTGGAGACCAAGGGGGTCTCCCAGCAACTGGTTTGATAGGGGCTGAGCAGGTGGGACTCCAGGTTTCCACTCCCACTTTAGCTAGACCAGTTTCTCTTTGATCTATTGAGTATTTTGTGTAGCGGGTATTTATTTACTTACGAGTTTGTTAAAATGGTAGCTTCCTGTAGCTAAAGTGTTTGGCAACCACAGGACTTTAAAAGATCCTTAAGTTTCCTTTCAGTTCTGGGAGGCCCATCGAGGTGGTGTAATCAGTCCTTCTGCCTCCAGGTGGGGAATGTTTCCAGTCCTTCTCAGGGTGTTCATTGCTTTCATGGGTTTTTTTTCAAGTCTGCAAGGAATGATGGTGGGAAGAGCCTTTTTTAATGCACCCAATGGCCGATAATCACAACTGGAGGGAGGGCTTCCCTGGCAGGGAGGACAGCGCCTGCACTATTACCGCCTCGTCTGGAGAGAGGAACTGTTATCAGCCCCACGGGGCTATTGGAAATGGAAGGAGATCCTGGTAAAATACCTGGCACATGGTGGGTGCTCAGGAAATGGAACCCTCAACCCTCATACCCCACCAACCGCCTTGACTCGCTGTTTAATGGTGAAACACGTACAGTGAGAGAGTAAGAGCTGGCGCCTGTGGCTCCTCTCAGACACCTGCCCTTTGCCTCCCACTCTGACCTTGTGATCATCTTCTGGTACCTGTCCCTCACTGCCTTTCTTGTCAGCCCAGCCCTGGTGACCGAGAGATGGAAGATATTCCATGGTGAAAACCATTTGCTCCTTTAGAATTCCTGCACCGAGTTTGTCTGCAGAGTAAACTTACTCATTCGAAAACACTTTGCATTTACTGAGATGCTTGAGGCTTTTTATAGTTACAGCCGAAGCGTCTGCTTCACATGTGAACATGTTGGATCCTTGCTTGTGACTTACCTACCTGCATTCTCAGGCCAAAATGGAAGTGTCTCAGGCATCCTGTGGTCCACACGGTGACTCTTTAGTCCTGTTCTCATTGGCCTGCTGAGCTGCCAAACTGTTCTCAGTCTCATTTCCAGGTTCTGGGCCTCTGTGAGCTCTGCAAAAATTACAGGGCTGTTGCTGCCTGGCTAGGGAGCCCAGGGCCAGGTGCCCACAAAGTCAAGATGCTGAGTTCAGTCAAGAGTAAGCCTGTTACCGATGCATGAATGCAAAATACGGCCCTCGTCGCCCCACCAGGCTTCACGTGTCACTCCCTCCTTTTGCACACGTTCTTACAACAGTCATCCACTCGGTCATCAAACTGTTTCTAGGAACTTTCTCTGTGCCTGGCTCTGTGTCAGTCACAGGATGTAGACAAACGAGCTCGTGGGACAGTAGCTAGAGTATAGGACGTGATATTGCAGGGTAACAAGGGTTTCAACATGGTCTGAGTAAAGTCTTGAGGAGGACAATGACTTCTACCTGAGAGCAGTAGAGACAGCCATAGGGAGGCCCTGGCTACCCAACCAATAAAAGGTAGCCAGGCAGAGAAGCACAGGAAAGAATGTTCCAAGTAGAGAGAACAGCATTGCATGGATAGGCAACTGAAACCAGTAACCGATGGCTACAGTGATTCCCTTAAATATCTTTCCTCTATTTATTTTCTCCCGCTGAATTCACTGAAGTTATTAGTGAAGAGCGAGCGGTGCCAGGCTCACTAATAATGGCAAAGCACTATCCCAGGAATTAGAACACCCCCAACACCGCCTCCCATCTACCATCCCAGACCCTTCTCTTCCGCAGGAATTCCAGTGGCTACAGGTTCTGCTGTGGTTAACTGAGAAGCCAGAGCAGCAGCATCCAACAAAGCAGGTCTTACAACCTTAGTTGAGTCAATCGTTACTTTTTCCACCATATTCAGAAGATCTCCGAGCATGATGCATAACCAGCTTCTGAGGAGCTTTGCATAATTTTCTCAACTATCAGTGATCCTTCAACAGCCTGCATTCTTAGCAATGGTTGTTGCTAGGATTCTGAGTGTTCTTTTAATTATCTCTATAGTAATTTTTTTACTCTTCATTAGCTGGAGCAGTGAATCAAAGGATGAAATGCACCAAAGCAAAGCACCCAGATGATACCTTTTTCAACATCAGCTCCTGTAGTATTCAGTGTGTCTGGGTCTGTTTCTTTTCATTTCCTTCCACATCACTTTTCCCACTGATCTTCAGTGTGGCTGAAGTCTTGCTAGATGTTCATGGTTTTCCTTTTTCGAAGACACTAATAGCAATGTCTAACTGCTCAATGATTTCTTGCGTATGTTTCTCAGTTTGAGTTTTGCCACGTTTTCCCTGCAACAACAAGGCATCATCTTTGGTCACAATGACCTCTCCAACTTTTCCTAAGTTGTGAAGCTGAACATCTTCAGGATGTAGGGTCAAGCTTTCTTTTCCAAACACCATACCGTCAGTAGCAGTAGCTTTGTTGGTTCTTTCTATGGCATCAAAACCTGGAGCTTCTGTCCTATTTCAGTGGGCATTGGGTACCATGGACTGGACACTGGAAATCCTGCACATCCCAGAATTCACCTTTCTGAACTTTTGATGTATTATTCAAGTAGGGAGAGATGTAATCTTGGCCAATCTCCATACCTCCAATTTCTAATTCATTCAGTGTTTTTCTGTCCTTCACTGGGATGACACCTTCAACCTTTGTGATTACATCAGAAATGATGCTGCTGATTTCTCTGTCTCCATTAGCAGACGTTGTGGCAAACTGAACAATCTCTTGAGGAGTTGTCACAGGTTTAGGCTGCTTCTTGAGTTCAGTAATTACAGCATCAACGTGCAACGTCACACCTTTCCTGCTTTCCACTGGATTACCACCTCTGCTGATCTTCACCGAGCTTTCCTTGGTGACTGGGCATGCCATGACGGTAACACTGGGCATGCCATGACGGTAACATGCCACCCCAGTTGCTTCATTTGTGTGTTGGCAACATCCTGATCAAGCCTGGTGCCAACAATTTTATATTTATCTTGTAAGTCCATTGACCTGCAACAGACACATCATCTGTTGTTACTTTGAGCCTTCCCTGCTCTGTTCAGGAATCATCATTCTTTCCTTTGACTCCATAGTAATGGCTGCAGCATCTACTAGAAAATCTACACCTTGAAGCATTAGGTCTTAAGCATCTGCACTGGATTTTACATCTTTGGCATAAATCTGAGTGAGGGGAGGAGTCAGCGTGCCGGGCTTGGCCTCCTCTGGCAAGGAACTGTGGGTAATTGAAGCATTTCTGCAGGGTAGGAGGCCAAGCAATGAGGCAGACCCTCAGCAACAAGGGAGGGGCAAAATGCAAGACATATACCCAGCAATTTTTCAAGTAGGAAAAAGGGGACATCAGATTTCAGTTTTGGAAAAATCACTCCTGATAACTTTTTAAAAGATGAGCCAGAGGGGGGGAATCCACAAACAAAATCCCAGCAAAAAAGGATGCATTTATGCAGGAGTGGCTTAGAACACTGAAAGAAGGATATGCATTGGAGAAATTTTCTAAGGTGGAGTAAACTGGATTTGGTGAAGCAGTGGGTGTAGGGGTAGAGGAAAAGATGGCCCCACCAGCAGGACAGCCAAGTGGCAGTGCAAAGGGAGGAGTCAAGGTTAGTGGAGGGGCTGACCCCTGTGGAGGGGAGTCTGAATCCACTGGGATGAAAAGAAGCTGCAGATTCTATCCACTTCTTGATTCCCAGAGCACTGGAGACAGGTTAGGCCTCCCTCTCCTCCCCTAACAGATCCTTGTCTCCCGCTAGCTCAGCCCAATAACTCATGCTGCAGACTAGAGAGGCATTTGTATTGCCAGATTCTTCTGGCTAAATGTGTACCATGTGTCCCGCTAACCTTTACAACAGCGGGGAAATGTCTTGTAATTAACCAGAATATAAAGGATGAATGGAGCAGCCTGGCAGTCTCCTGTAGTCATTATCATTCAGAGGAGATGAATGCACCTAGTAAGATTTCCATCAACCAGTTAGAGCCAGCACTCTTCTCCTGGGAGTCCCGACTTTGTTCACGTACAGTGAAAAACTGTGGACAGTATAGGTGTGGGACTTGTATTTTATATGTGGATATTTGGCTGTGTGTTTCCATGTGCATGAATGTGTACTTGTGAGTGAGCTTGTGTAGACATAGATGTCCGTGTGTGCGCAGATATATACACACACACATGAGCATGAACTCCAGGCTCCATTTCATCTCCACCGTATTGACAGCTGCAGAATCCTCTCTGTAGAGACCGTGGTTCAGTGTAATAGCGTTGACACAAGGCTAGTGGGCATTCCACGAAAGATGTACAAACGCCATGAATGAATACATCAGAATTTCTCTAGGTTCTTGCTGTTTTGTCCATCTGCTGGGTTTGACCTTCCTTTCTGACTGAGTCTGCCGGTAGTGCACTTGGGAGGCTTAGAGGGGACCAGCCCTTGTTCTCTGACGTTTCACACCCCAGCCTGCCCCAGTCTGTCGAGCTAGCTCTTCAGTGAGCTCATTTTGTGGCTGATTTCACACAGTGCTCCGTTTTCCATGATCCCTCACCACCCACCTGGGCAGACTGTTAAAAAAACAAATTACTATGTATAATTCAGGGTGTGACCACTTCCCTGGAATTGCTCACGAACTGAGGCCCCGGCGTCTGGTGGTGTTTTTTAATGCTCACATCCCTGGTGATGTGGATCTTGCCTAGAGCTCACCCCTCGGCCAAGGAACTTCCATGACCCACTCATCCACTGCCATGCGGTGTGGGCCAAGTGCAGGTTCTGTGTCCCCAGAGCGTGAGCCCTGGCCAGCTGGACCTAGATGTTCATCTTTTAGAGATTATGTTATTGGTATGAGGAATCCCTGCCCAAAGCACTGCAGCCAACGCATGTTCCTGGGCTCACATGATGAGGACAAAGACTCCATCCGTGGATTCTAACGTGCATCTGATGACCACGTGGTGGTCACAGGCAACATGGGTGATGCAACCTCTCAGACCCAGCTCAAAGGAGTAGACAGTCACAAAGTTCATGTGCACCTTAAGGAGCCCCTTGTAGCTTTTCTGGCTCCTTCTCGTTCAGTTCTCATCACCTTGACAAACTGCATCCTATGGGAAGTAGCAGGACATGAAAGAGGAAGAAGAGAAGCTAGTCCCAGCTTTGGAGGCATGATGACATCATCCTCAACTAAACGCAGCCCAGTGAATATTCAGCAGTGACCCATCAGGTTAGACAGTGCTTCCTTGGGAGGGATGAGTGGAGGGGACACAGACATCAGAAGGATTCCTTCTGGGGCCTTGAGAGGAGCAAGGAACAGGAGGAACATCTTCCTCTCTGTGACCTGGAGAAGAGAGAAAGTGGGGCTCCCTCATAGCAATGCCTCTCCTCACAGCCACCCGCATCTCACGGCCCCCCCAACAGCAGCTGCAAGGAAAACCCAAGCAGCTTTGCCCTGGGAATGGCCTCCATGGTGCTCAGGTCCCCTTCCTCATCCCCTTCCTCCAGTGACACCAGATCCTGAGACAAGGAGACCGGACGACTCTGACCTCCCCTCCTACTTGGCCAGGTACCCTGAGCCATCTCCAGAGACCCAGCCTCGAATGGGCCACACTGGCTCATAGAGACCCCTCACCCACCCCTGTCCCAGTGCTGGGGCATCAGGGGAAGTGCTTGAGCTGTTGTCACAGTGCTGGGACCTCTCCTGTCCTCCTAGGGATGGCGAATCAGAGGGATTTCCCCGCTGCCGCACCGTATTAGCTAGGCTTGAATAATGCATGTTTCCCTACTAATGCCCTCTCTTTGATAATGGGTCCACGTTAGTGTTCATTGGAAATTTTCCTGCTGGATACACACGGAGAGTAACGCACATTTATAAAAAGGATTTGAATGCATGTGGGGAGGCTGTGTCTGTGGTAATAACTGAATTTCATCAGGCATTCAGCATGCAGTGGCTTACCAGGGGACAGCACCTTGGGTTACTTAGCCAGAGTGGGGGACTGGGAGCCGCTCCCTTGCACATCTTATGGCTGTGGCTTTGGTTTGGGGATTGGCATGTTACCTCACATCCAGAGCAAATACCTGAACTTTCAGGGCCTGAGCTCAGGAGGGGGCAGATCCTGGAGAAGGTTGACGATGCCCCTGGCATTGCTTTGGGGCAGGGCGTAAGGAAGGAAGCTGAGGCTCAGCCAAGAACAGAGCCGCTTCCCGGCTGTGTGAGCTACAGCAAGGCACCCAAACCACTTTGAACCTCTATTCTATCATCTACCAAGTAGGTGTAATGACTACCGGTCAAGGTCGTTGAAAGTATATGGACCAAATGAAGTGAGTATTGGGCGCCAGCGAGCACTGTTCTAGGCAGTGAGGATACAGCGATGAATAAAAATCCCTGCCTTCAGGGAGCTTACATTGCAATGTGGGGTGACAAAAATAACTAAACAAATGATATTGTATGTGAGAAAGTTGGAGGGATAAAGCAGGGAAGAGGGTAGAGAGAGCTGGGTTTGCAGGTGTCGTTTTACTGGAGGGGTCAGAGAAGGCCTCAGTGAGAAAGTGACGTTTGCACAAACACCTCTAGGGAAGAGGGAGCGAGTGGTACAGCTGTCTGGGGGGAAAGCATGCTGGGGAGCTGGCAGACTGAGGCAGAAGCATGCCTGGCATATTGCAGGCACATCGGGGGACCCACAAGGCTGGAGAGGAGTGATCGAGGTTGAAGATAGGGTCAGGGAGGTCATGGGGAGAGCAGATTGGTCCTTGCGGGCCGTTTTAAAGACTTTGGCTTTTACTCTAGGAGAGACGGGTTGCCACGGAAGAGTCTTGAGCAGAGCTGTAATATGGATTGACTTACGTTTTAACAGGATTCCTCTGGCTCTGGTGCCAAGAACAGACTCTATGTGGGCAAGGGTGGAAGATGGGAGACCATGGCAACGGGGGGAGAGGTGTCGGCGACTTGGACCAGGGTGACAGACGTGGAAGTTGTGAGAAGTGGTGGCAGCTGGGATATATTTGGAAGGATTTGCTGATGGATCGTGTGTGGGTGTGAGAGAGAGGAGTCAAGGATGCTGAGTTAAGGAAAGAACTCGTAAAGCACCCAGGGCCTGGCACATAGGAAGTGCCTGGTCACAGCTGCTGCCACCACTGCTGGGCATCAGTCTGAGCAGGGCTAAGTTGGCAGGCGGAGGCTGGCTGGAGGATGGCACGGGGATCTGGGATCGGACAGATGCACCAAAGCATATAACCAGAGACTGGATGAAGCCCTCAGAGACCAGGAGAATGCCTTGGGGAGCAGAGGTAGTCAGACCACAGGAGGGCGATGGGTAAAAGGGATGGCCTTTGGAATTGTGGGGTTCCAGCTCTGCCACCCTTTAGTACTATTTGGCAAAGTTCTGGTGAGCTGAGGAATGGACTTCGTGACAGGGTCAAAGCCAGATTTAATCCATCAGGCACCCACCTGAGCCAGACACCATCCCCCAGTGACCTCCAGGACTCAGCGCCCCCTGCCTGCATGGGTCAGCTGATGTAGGCTGGGCTCAGCGAGGCTGACCCCACCCCCCCGTCTCTCATCCTCCTGGGACCAGCCATGTGTCTCGCAAGGATGGCAGGGATGCAAGAGGGCACGCCTAACCTGGGAGGTGCTTCTCAAGCCTTTGGACATGTCAAATTTCCAATGGCCAAAGCAAATCATATGCCTGAACCTAAAGTCAAGGGATGGTAAAATACAATCCACCTCTACGATGGGAGGAACTACAAAATCACATTGCAAAGGGTGCAGTGGTGACGATTTGGGCCCATAGTCCAATCTACCACGCCCTGTCGGGGCTGGCTCAGAAAGCCAGGCGGAACACGCAGGAGAGCAGAGAGCGGAGGGTGGGCTGCAAGTCTTCACGTACAGATGCCCATGAACAGTGTGCTGGGGAGCAGATTGAACTCAGTAGTTCTAGTGAAATCTGGGACATCTGTGAGAGGCCACTGGGGGACTCCCAGAGCCCCTCAACACCCAGCAGGTGGGAGACCACCTTTTCTGCACCCTGCCACATTTGAACACTGCTCTTGGTACATCCCAGCCCTGAGGAGTTTCTGCCATGGAACGTCCTAGGCCACAAGAGGGATCATTCTAGAGGGAGCCCTACCCCTGGTCACAGACAACAACTCAAACTGTTTTTCTTCTTGTCTCCTCTCTAGTCAAGAAGCAAATTGAGTTGAAATCTCGAGGTGTGAAGCTGATGCCCAGCAAAGACAACAGCCAGAAGACATCTGTGTGTAAGTGTCCGCCCGGGGCCTGCCTGCCGGGCCTCTTGTTCAAGGTCAGACGCGCGGCGCTGTGACCGCGGGGAAGCCAGATGATGCTGGGATGACTTCCCTTTGGCCCTGCCTCCCTCCCTCCGGGCTCTGTGCGTGGACACACTGACCCTGTGCCTCGAGCAGCCCCGGCCTTGTCTTTTGCCTCCTCCTCCTCCTCCCATTTCCCTCCTTATCCTCTTCCTCCCTCACTTCCCATTCGAACTGCAGTCCAGGGAGCCATTACTGCTACATTTCTCTCTCTTTATTTTTCCTTTTGAATCACTTCCACCTGCTAAGACAGTCCTTCTGGCTCCTCTTTTAGGAGTCAATAATCTCAGGCAGGGATCTTGGGGGCTGCAGGGCTCGAATTCCAGGTCCCAAGTCCAGGGCAGGGGGGAATGTCCAGTAACCACCTCTGAGCATCCCTGGACCTGGCCGGGCAGGGAGAGGACTGGGGGCTGCTCTCAGGCCATTTGGGGAAGTGCTGCGGCCTCTGCTTAGGCACAGGGAGGATGATGATTTTGAGAACATGTTCCTGCTCCAATGTTTGGAAGATTAAAAGAGGCCCAGTTCTGGGGAGTGGTCTGGAATGTCACCCCCAGAAATACCTCATCAGAGCCTGTGCTAAGGGGCTTTGGCACTAGAGCACAGGAAGGGTTGGGGAAGATTCTTGGTACCCCAGAAAGCTGGGCTCGAAAGCAGAGGAGTTTTTTCCAGAATCCCTCCATTTTCTTTCTGAGGGAGCGTGGGGAGCTTTCCTTGGTCCCCCAAACAACAGATCAACCCTCTGGTTTCCCCTCTCCGTCCCTCCCTTCGTTCCCCCCACCAAAGGCCTTCTCCCCCTCCAAGCCACCTCCTTCCCCTCCATCCCCCTTCCCACCCTCCCTGCCTCCCCGCTTCCCCTCCACTCTTCCTGGGCCTCACTGGCTCCTGCCACCCTCCCGGCCCCCTCCTTCCATCTTGGTCCCACTCGCTCACTGGAAGTCTGTATCGAGGACAGGCAGGCAAGAGCGGCATCGTGGTTCCAGGCTCTGTGCTGATGTGTCTGGCTGGGAGTAGGTTGGGGCAGGGTCAGTTTGTTCCATGGCCATGACTGAGCGGAACCGTGGTGTGGGGATTTTCTTTGGTCTTTTCAAGCCCTCTGAGTGCAGACAGGTGCCACGGGTGGCTGGGTTCAGCTGGGGACCAGCGTCTCTGGTCGCCCCTTGCCCTGAGGGGGCTCCATGCCAGGCCCTGCTTTGGTTCTCGCCTAGGGGCTCCGGGAGGGAGCAGGGCGCTAGAAGAGCCTGGGGCGGGCCAGGAACCTGCAGCAAGGGCTGGAGCTGTGGGCCTGGCCCTCGGGCTCCTCCCTCTGTAGTCACAGGAGACCACGAGAACTGGTTTGATTTCGGAGCTTGCCCCAGAGCCACAGGCAAACTTAAGGAAATGGCCCTGGTTTGGGAGACCAAGTGTATATCCCAATTGCGTCTCAGGTAGCCGTGTTCCCCCAGAGGCTGACGTCTCAGTGTCTGTCCACATCTGTAGCAAGGCGCTGCACATCCCTGCCTGCCTCCTTCCCAAGGGCCCTGCTGGATCTAAGATGGCCTTCCTGACTGAGGACTTCAGGAGGTCCATAAACTAGCTGAACAATGACATGTGATGTTGTGAGTGCATTTTCCTGGAGAGAGGGTCCATGGTTTTCATTAGCTACTCAGAGATGCCCAGAACTCTCTCAGAAAGATGAAGAAATCCTGTTCTAATGAAATAATACAAACACTCTTCACAAAAAGTATATACCTGTCTGCCAAGAAGATGTCAGTCTCCATTCTAAGAGTTCCTCTGAAAAAGATGGGTGTGTGATTCAAGCTGCCTCGGAGGCTGGTAGCCAAATGTCTGCAGGTGTCTGGCCCTTTGTGTTCACTCAAATCCCCTGTGGACAGCTGTCCTGAGCTTTAGGGGAGGAGTGGACCCGGCTTTCTGCCTTTATTAGGCAGTCCGTGGGTACATGGACCCCTGGCCATCGGTTCTGGCCACCCACCTGTCTGTGTCGCCCTGCACTTTGGGTAGAAGGCATTGCTTTTCTGGGCATGTTGCAGCTTCTTCTCACCATAGTGACCCTCCCAAGACAGGTAAGGATTACCCTTCATTCTTGTCCCTCACATACAAGCAGCTGGTTTTGAATAGACAGTGAAGGCTGGAATTACAGAAAGAAAGGGGGAATGCCTCTTGCTTCCATAATTCAGACAGTAAATCGTTCACTGAGATTGAAATTTGCTTGTTTCCTGGGGAACCTTGAAGGTCCTCCTGGGACTGCTGTCGCCTGCTCAGTGCTCCCTGGAAGAGGGCTCTGGGCCAGGTGTGAGCTGCGTCACTGCTGGGTTTGTGACTTCCTGGATGGCATATGATCCTCCTTGGGGGCTGGCTGATTTGAAGGGAGGCAGTGGGATCTGCTCTGTCTGTCGGGGGCTGTGGCTTGCTGGGTGGGCTTTGCCATGGTCTCTCCTCTCTGGTCCAGCCCCATCGTCACTGGGCAGCCTTCTGCTCTGTCTGCTTCCTGGGTGGTGTCACTACTGAATGAGAGGGTAAGAGAAGGGGGCAGGAAACTGCTGTACATTATTTATGTGCTACAGGGGGCTATGTGGTTCCTATGCGGTGGTTGGCAGGGACTTTGGGGTGGGTGTGGTCCATGGGCAGGGTTGCGTAGGGAGGACCTAAAAAGAAGGCAGTTCCTTAGCTGGGCAGTCCATAGTAGGGACAGATCTCCGTGAGGCTGTACGGGGGGACTGGCTCACCGACAGGTAAACCAGCAAGTACAGCTCAGGATTCCTCACTCCTTTTCCCGGGAGGAAACCCTAGAGGGTTATCGTCTTCCTTCCATTACTTGCAAACCATGAGACTGCAAGGAGGCAGGAGCTTGCTCTACTTTGGGGGGTGGTGCTCCATCTAACTATCCCTGCCTAAAGGTGTCTGGACTGGTGGGAATGGTGACTGTGTTAAGTTTAGGATGTGAAAGCTTTGGAGGGAGAGGCTTGGCAAGGAAGGGGATGGCGGGGAGTAGGGGACAAGCCTCCAGTGGGGTGACTGGCTTTAACCTGGCAGTGTGGAATGCTGGAGAAAGGGAGCTACCCAGAAGGCCTTGCATTCACCGCAGACAACCAAGGGGATACCTGGTGTCTGGCTTGAGAGTGCAGTCTGTCAAATCCCCAGGTTCCATGTCCAGCCATACCCCGGGCTACCTGGAGGTTTGAACACGGTCTACACCAGTCCTCCAACTGTAGCACTGAGCTTCAGACTCAGTGAGTCTAGCACGGGGCTCCCTGCCTTCCCTCCCTCCATCGCACCCCCTGCATCCTCAGGGGTACCCAGCCCTGGAAACGCCTGCTCCCTGCCCTCATGCCCTGGTCCTCCACGAGCCCCAGGGATTCCTCCTTTGCCACGTCCCTCCCACTGTCTCATGCCTGTCCCCATTACCAGGCTCTTGTTGTCCTCAACCTGGACAGTCACAAAACTTCCTGACTCATCTCACAGTAACCAACCTAACCCTGAGCAATGGGGTCTCTCCACACCTTTCTCCCCCTCAGAACTCTGCAGGGGTTCCCAGGGGTTTTCAGGGTCCCATTGGAACCTTTTCCAAGTCTGATCCCTGGAATCTCACCTTCTACTCTTCCTCGTCACCCTTTGCCCTCCCTCCTACACAGGGTGACCCCCAGTTCTGTTTGCATGTTTCCACTTCACTCCTCATGCCTGTCTGCCTTCGTCATCTCTGTTGCCATGTGTCCAAAGCCTACTATCTTAGTAGGTCCATAGTGAATGCCACCTCCTCCAGGCAGCTGTTCACACTTCTCCCAGCACTGTGAGACTGGTTCTCCCCTGAACATCCCTGCAGGTGCATCTTTCACCCCTCCCCGTGTGGTTCCACAGTTTATTTCCATGTTTCACATCTTCACTCCCTGGAAGCTCCTTGAGGACAGTGGACACATTTGACTGTCCTTGGCATTTCTCATGGGATCCAAATAAAGCCTCGTACACAGTAGGTGCTCAATGAATGCTTGTGTACCTATGTGAGGGAGTGGGCGTGTGGGTAATGGAGCACTTTGCTCACATCATGGGGCATTGAGGGGAATGGGAGGGAAACGTGCAAACTCAGGGAATGTTGTTCCGGGTGCCCTGTCATCCCTCCTCTAAAGGTCGCTGTTGGGATCATGGGGTTGGGGAGTCCTTGAATGGAACTGCTGTGACCAGGCTGTCTGCTTGGCCCCAGCTCCTGGTCATCCTCAAAGCCAGGAACTCAGAGGTGTGAGGGGTTCCGGCCTCACCAATACGCACATCCCGCGAACAATGAACAGGCAGGGGCCAGAGGATTGCCCACCCTGTCCACCGTGTGTATATCCGCCGCCCTCGACCAAGCTGCCCCTCTAGCCGAGACAACTGTGCATATGGTTTTCGTAAACAGGACTTTGGTGTTGGCAAGTGTCAGAGCATCACGCCACCTTCCAGAACCATCACAGGTGCCGTGTCTACTCAGTGCCCTTGGCCGGTGGCATTGGGGAGGGGCGAGGCGGGGGGCTCTGGTTACTGCTTACTCTGGCTTGAGAAGTGTCTGGTGGGAAGAGGTGTCTCAGAAGAAATGTCCATGTCTGAGCTAAAGTCCCTGCTTTGAACTTCAGACTGCAGCTTCTCTTACATTCTTTACCGTTTCTGATCATGCATCCACCTTTTATTTAACTTTCTTTGAGTCATTTCTCCATTTGGGGCCAAGGTGGGGGGCTCGTCTCATCTAGACTCTCCACCCCCAGATCTGCAGTGCGGGGTGGGGAAGTCACCAGGGGCTGTGGACAGGCCACCTCTGCCGCTGGCGTGGGTTGAGGGACCTGGGTGGCTGTTGGGGTGGAGGCCAATCTCTGAACCCACATGCTCGGAATGACTTTGCTCGCAAAGGAATTTGTCAGTAGCAGCTGCCCACCCTGCACACTCAGGAAACCCCAGGCCGGAAGACCCCAGCCACCCCACACAGCCCCAGCAAAGCGGGGACTCATTCTTTGTCTGCCTCCACCTCCCACCCTGAGACATTGCCGCGGCGGCCTTCCTGTGACTGTGCATCTCTGTATGTGCTGTTCTTTTGCCTTGTAGTAACTCAGGTTGGTGTATCCCAAGGACATAACATGTGTCCAGATCCTGGCATACCCGAAAGGGGCAAAAGACTAGGCTCGGATTTCAGGTAAGATCTACTCGGGAACTTGCTGACTGCAAGAAGGTGGGGTGGCCTGGCGGGAGGGGAGACAGGGGCTGGCCTACCTGGAGGTAGAAATGGAGAGAACGGGCTGCATACAGGAACAGACACTTTCTGGAGAAGAGCTGTGGCCTCTGACAGTCTCTCCCGGCCCGGTCCTTAAAATAGTGCCCAGGCCTTATGCGGGGACCGTAGACTGCCAGTGTTACAGCAAACCTTCATACCCAGGGAACAAAGGCTGCCATCTCGGTAAGGACACACCAGCAGGCAGCTCACACCTGTGATAATCTAGGAGACCCTGGGTCCCAGAGGTGGGATGTTTTGCAAACTTTCTAACTATCCAGACATTTTCCCATAATCCTCCATTTTCATTAAAGTTTACGGGTGTCATCCACCCACTCTTAGCTGCCCAAACTGATGCTTATCTCTGAAGATTGCTGTTTTGCTCACAAAGTCACCTTTTAACTCAATCCTAAAGCCATTAAATGGTCCAAGAAAAAAAAAAAAAAGATGGAGAGCAGATGTTTCTTTCAATGGAGATTTTAAGTTGATTAAACAGTAGAGCAGAGATTAAGGGTCAGAAAGAGAAAAATGTTCATGTGGCACTTTGTGGAACCAGGCAGAACTCAGGGCAGGGCATGGCAGGCCCGGGGATTGAGCTCACAGACACACCTTGTCTCCCAGGTTAGGATCCAGTGTCCAGTTCACCTGCAACGAGGGCTATGACCTGCAAGGGTCCAAGCGGATCACCTGTATGAAAGTGAGCGACATGTTTGCCGCCTGGAGCGACCACAGGCCGGTCTGCCGAGGTGAGGGTGCCCGGGGAAGGGAAGCCGGACAGAAACTGGGCCAGGTGTGGAGGATGAAGCCCAGTTCCCAGCATCTGAGGCCCAGACTGTCACCCTTGCCCCCTGCGTTTATTTACTAATTAACATACTTATTTAGCACTTTCCTGGTATCGAGGCCTGTGCTAGGATCAGGTGATACAGAGGTAGGGAAGATAAATATGGTCCTTGCCCACCTTACGGTCCGATGGGGAAGTCACATATAATAAAACAGGTTGCTAGCTCATTGAACAGATATTACAACCACACCTAACTAGGAAAGGAAGCCACCTTGAACCCCCTGCCCCCCATTATAACACATACACATCCTGGAACTTCTTTCCCAATGCCCTTGTATCTTTCCCCACACTCTGCAGTAAAGAGACCTGTCCCTCCTGAAGGGTGTTCTTAGCTATGTGGAAGTGACATAGGCCACTGAGATCAAAAGGCTTCTCTGTGGGATTCCTTTAACTCTACACCTGGGCATCTTGTTTTCAAGGGCTCTGCCACCCACATTCCCAGGCATCACATAAGCCAAGGTTGGGCTGGCCTATCCCCCAGTCCCCAAATAATCTTAAAATATCAGACCTGAAAGTATTTCTGCAGTGCAGAAATGAACCCCTGACCTCATTTCTCAAGGCACCAGCAAAAAGAACCCCTGAGCACTAGGCAGCTCGACGGCCTTTAAAAGTGCTCTTCTAAGTGCCCCTTCGGAAGAGAAGGTATGTTTCCCACTATAAAGCTACATTCTGGATCCTTCTAAAGAGTTTCTGCCTCTCTCTAGGCATACGCATCAAGATGAAATTCATGCAGAGTAAGAAGGGTCCAAGGAAAATAACTTAGATCATTTTTCTACTAAGGAAGAGACAAAGTTGGAGCTGAAACCCACTCCCTTTTTAAAAATGAGTCGATAAGTAATCTAGAAGAGTGTCATGAAAACATCTTTCAGATTAGCTTTAGATTTATTCATGTTCACTCAACTTTAAAGTGGCCGTACTCCACAATTTATAATATACTTTGCATTCCACTGATTTTAGTTCTATTCTTTCAGGAATTTTACATAGCTACTATGTTTTTTTTAAAAAAATGAAAAAACAATAAAAGTATTCTTGTTATAACTCAGCAATTGGGCAAATCACCTATTTTCCCTAAGCCTTTCTTATCTATCAAAACAGAGATGATAGTACCCACTCGACCCTTCTTGTATTTTTTTTTTTTTTTTGAGACAGAGTCTCACTCTGTTGCCTGGGGCGAGTGCCGTGGCATCAGCCTAGCTCACAGCAACCTCAAACTCCTGGGCTTGAGCAATCCTACTGTCTCAGCCTCCTGAGTAGCTGGGACTACAGGCATGCGCCACCATACCCAGCTAATTTTTTCTATATATATTTTTAGCTGTCCAATTCATTTCTTTCTATTTTTGGTAGAGACGGGGTCTCACTCTTGCTCAGGCTGGTCTCGAACTCCTGAGCTCAGAACAATCCGCCCGCCTCGGCCTCCCAGAGTGCTAGGATTACAGGCGTGAGCCACCGCGCCCGGCCCCTTCTTGTATTTAATGTGAACATCAAATGGAGTTGTGGCTGTGTAAACAGTTAATGAATTGGGAGATGCTAGAAGGAAAAAATCAAATAGCCTTGTG